>PITA01002427.1:22104-161769 GCA_004023965.1 Spilogale gracilis
GGGGGGAGAAGAGGAGTTGGGCTTTATTTTCGTGGTCTTAATTTCTCCCTATCCATCCCCCCAGTCCTATTTCACCCCACATTATGTAACACTTTAAACCACCCAGAAGATAGAGTCACACGGGACTTGGGAGAGGCACAATTCTTTTGTACACTGTTGACAAACAGCCCTGGAATCACAAGGTATACAAAGAAACACCAGTGAGCATTACAAGCACGAACAGGAACAGGTAAACAACCAGACAGAGGAGCTGACACTGCATAGGAAAACACAGTCCAGTCAGCATTGAAAGAACGCAGAAACGGCACCAATGGGAGGGTCTGTTGCTCCCCTCCCTGCTTTCCTTTCTTCCCTTGTTTGTTTTTGGCTTAAAATTTCTGCTTTGAAAAATGAACCACCAATCACTTTAAGAAGCTTGGACTTGTTTTGGCCCTACTGCAATGCCATTACAGTCGAGAATATACTGTAAACAACCTTGGGGGGCTGGCCGCTGAGGTGGGGTCTTGCTCGAGTCCGGATCCTTAAGTGTTCCACTCTGGAAGACAAAATGCAAAAGAGATAAAAACAAAACTCCGGACAGATTCCAAAGAGAAATGCTGTGGCTCTGTGGCATGAGTGCAGTAGGATCTGATGGGGATTATGGGATCTGGCCTAGGGACTTCTGCTGTTCCAGAAACACCTCAGAGGTGTCCTCAATCTCTGGGGTGTTGCTGGGACACAGATCTTGGCAGTCTGGGGCTTAGTCCCACACTGAGAGGCAGTGTCTGAGACCCCCTAACGCCCCTTATCACTTCCCTCCCTCTCAGACTTATTCTGTCTAGAAGCTGTGAGTCTTCTAACAGCATCTGGGTTCTTCTCTGGTGGCTACCTGCTGTTCAGTTCCCTGTCGTACTCACAGGCCTGGCTTCCTGAAGGAAAGGGAGGATCAACACCAAACTCCAGAAAGTGGGTTGGGCTTAGGTGACTCCAGGGGCCCCAAGAGCAGGGGTTGGACCAGGTGTTGAGTCCAGACCTGCCTCACGTCTCTTGTGGAGTTAACTCTGGGGTAGGATTCGCTCTGGGGCTGGTTCTGGGGTCAGATCTACTCTCTGGGCTATGCTGGAACTCCTACAGGGAAGGACTTGAGGGAGGGGGCAGTCATCTGTTTCCTCCAAAGCCCCCTTCCCCACAGGGAAAAAGTAAGTTGTTAATGCTTGCAAAAGTGCTCAAGGCCAAGCTGTTTTTCCTTCTCAAGTAGCATAATTACATTTTACCAAACAACATGGCTCCGCTCCCATGCTTCCTCCCCTCCCAGCTATCATCTGATTATGCCCTGACAGAATCGAAGGTGCATGTGACTTCAGCTTGTCTAACATTTGAGTTAAAGGCAGTGTGCATTTGGAGTTTAAATTCAGTACAAGGGAAATGCTCTATAAAGCCAAAGGGTTGCCAAGTGTGTCAATGGTGATGTCACAGAGGGAGTTGCAGGGGCAAGGCTGTGAAATGGGCTGAGCATGTCTTCAGCATTCTCCCGCTTCCTCTTTCAGTGCTTCTCTCCCTCATGACGTGCCCCTCAGCCCTGCTCCCACGTGGAAACTGTTTCTCCTGTTCCCCATTTCCTATGGGCCTTCCATTCTCACCATCAGTCCCCTTGCCTGCCTACAAAGGCCTGTTTTCAGCTCCACTCAAGGAGAGTGTGACCCTCTCCAGTGTCCTGTTCTTGAACGACATGGCCTAAAATTGTCCTATCGAAAGGAATTAGGGCAGTAGGAGGCAGGGGACCTTTGAAATGTCCTTAGTGCCACCACATCAGAGGGTGCTGTTCTATCTACAACCCCCACCCTCTCACAGATCACACCAAGCACACCAATACTTCCCCTCCTCTTCTTCTAAGCAATGTCATGGTGCCTAGTCTGAGCTCTGACACCGAAATACTCACACCCAACACACCAACTAGAGACCATACCACCTAGTTAGTAGCAAGACCCATCAGTTTTTCCCTCTCAACATCTAAGATTCACCACCTTCTCCTGACCATTGTTGGTCAAGCCTATACTATATATTGCTTAGACTACTAGATTACTACTACTATTATAGTATAATGTAGTACTATACTGTACTCATGAGTTAGCCTCCTCTCTCTCCAGTCTATCCTCTCTGTGCCTACCTAGTGTCCTCCTACATTCCTTCCCTAATTGTGTCACTTTACTGCTCTAATAACTTATAGCTAACACTACATATGTGCCAGGTAACATGATTGACACTTTGATGAAGTATTGCAAACCTTCTAAGACCTCTATGAGGTAGATGCTATTGTTATCAACATCCCTAATTTTTAGACAAAGAAACTGAGACCCAACTAAGTCAGGTAATTTGCCCAGGCTTACACAGTAGAGGCTGATGAAGCTGGGCTGTGAGGCCAGGCAACCTGATGCTCCCATTTTCTTCCACTGCCAACAGGATGACAACCATAACCCTCAGGTTGACATCTAAAACTTGCTTCAGTATGGTTGAAATTTACCTTCCTAGCCTTCTCTCTCACTCATATCCTAAACGTACCTGCTCCCTCCAGGCCCAACAGCTTGCTCTTTATTCTCTAGGCTGGCAACACCATTACCCTCCAGGAATACCTTTTTACCTGTTTTACCAATCCCATCCAATAAATCCTAGACATCTAAGTCACCTTCTACCTCATCCATGAAATCTTCCCTTCTGACTGCCCCTTTTGGCTGTGATCTCTTCTCTGAAAGCCTGAAACAGCACTTAGAAGACTCATACTACTGAAGAGGGTCTTCATAGTGCTGTGTTGTATTCCTAAAGACTTGGATGATGCTCCCAAGAAGACTGACAGATCCTTCAGGGAACAGACTATGTGTCTTCATCTTCTCATGAATTCCTGAAAAAAAAACTTGTTTTCAAACAAAAATAGGGATATATGGCCTGGAACAGGAACTATTTATTTAAAAAATTAAAACAGAATTAGGAATATTTTGGAAAATTCAGGAATTATCATCATTTTACCAACACCACCAAGCACAGGGTTAAGTATATAAGAAGTCCTAAATAAATGCTTGTTAAATAAATGAACATGTAGTACAGTAATGGTGAAAATCCAAAAAGGACTATGGTATAAGTCTTTAGGAGAGAAATGCTGTTAAATCACAGAAGTTAAACCATATTGTATTTGGTATCAACTCCAGGGAGTAGCTCTGAAAATGCTCATGTTAGGGAATTAAACTTGAGGCTTATTTTAACTCTACCTTCTGCATCTGATATACAAGCTATACGTGCTTGTATATCAGATGCAGAAGGTAGAGTTAAAATAAGCCTTGAGGAAGCAGAAATTGCTTCCTCCAAAGCTGCCTAATCCAGGGACATTTTAGGCCCAAGAGTTCTTTCCCACTGTGATCTTTTTTTTCTCTTGACCTGGTTGCCAACTAGTGAAGTCTGGGGCCAGGATACAGTGTCTGATAATGGGTGCACAGATAACAGGGTCGCCTTTCTGCCTGGGCTTCTGACATGCTAAGACTCCGCTGGGCATCAACCTCACCCCCAACCACATATACATACACTGCTTCCTAAGTCTCCAGCAGCAAGTCTTTAAGATTGGGCAGCAGAGTGACTGAGGAATTTGGGCCTTTGGACTGGGGAGACCTTGGATTCAATCCAGATCTGCCATTTACTAGCTTTGTGACCTTGGGCAAGTTATTTCACCCCTCTGTACCCACCTCTTTTCACAAAGTTTGTCATGTGAAGTGAGATTATCTATCTATCTGTTCATCTATCTAGATATCTATAAGCATCTGGCCCTAGTATGTACTAAGTAGAATACAACAGATGATGGTGATATTGATGAGGAATTTCCTCTGAAACTCTGTTGTTACCCAAGTCTTACTCCCATGATGGAATACCTGCTAAAGGGATCTATTCCTAGGCTTCAGAGAACTTAATTTAGTTTCGATAGTAAAGCCTCAGTGGTCTCCCTGACAAGCTATCAGTGTTATGGTTTCTCATTGCCTGAGAAGGACACTCAGATAAAAGACAGCAAAATTCAGTTTGTGGAGTCGTCAGACTGGCTCTTGCCAGTCTCCTTTCCTGGGGTCTCATCCCGTATCACTGATGGTTGCCATTTACCTCAGACATTGGTTAGGAACAACTTAAGATGCACTCCTCCAAGAGGATTGTTATTTTTAGATAGGGTAATGGAAGACCATATAACAAGAGAGTAGAACGAGGGCTATCTCCAGATATGCGCAAAAGCTCCAGAGAAGTAGAATTTTAGTTATAGGAAGAACTTTCTATAGTAAAATCAGTGGAAGAGGCTATCTTGGGAGGTGGGTGTGTTCATGTAGAGGCTAGAGAATTAGGACAAAGATAAAGATACTGTAGAGAATATTCCTTCACTATATATGAGATAGATTAGGTGAACACTATGGTTCCTTCTATCGTGACAATTTATGATTCTGAGGGTGGGGGGAGGACCCTTTAAAATCGTATTAATTAAGTTCTAATGGTAGAACTCCAGATACTCATGATCCCATGAGTTTCTGACAAAGAGCTGATGGGGTAATCATACCAATGAAGGCTGGCCCTGGCTCTCCTCAGCCTCAGAAGTATATAAATAAGACCTGGATGAACTGAGCCCAAAAGTTCCCTTTCCAAAGCTTCAGAGAAAGAGCTCCCAGAGGCAGTCCTTTGAGCTGGAGCCTGGGAATATGCTTTGGCCATACTTGTCTCGTGCCTAGGGAGCTTCACCCTTTCCTGGCTCCACGGAGGTTGTGGACTGAATATTTCCCAGGGACTATGAGGGTAGGGGAAGAGTCCCTTAGGACTGTCTGTTGCTAGACTGAGACTCCCTAGCTCCACCCACAAGCCATCCATCTGTTGGGGCTGAGAGCTACTCCCGTGGGATTTGGCTACCATGGGATCAGTCTCCAGTCACCAAGAATTGCCTGAGATGCTGAATTCCACAGAACTTTGGCTATTCTGGCATCACTGCCAAAGTCCAGCTTGTAGCCAACCCACAGCAGGAGCCCACAGCCAGAATGAACTGCAGTTTTCCTCAGGAAGTTGAGTTGACTCAAATAGGTAAAAATATGTAGTTCAATGCTTGTGTTCAGCTGCACCCCAAAAAGAAGGGAGGAAAATGGCCTTTACAGCAGCATAAGGGGAAAAAACCCCCAAACTATGGCTTTATAGAAAACCCAAACTATGGCTTTATAGAATGCTGCCAAAAATTTGATACAACTAGAGGGGCTTCAGTGTCTCAAGTAGGCGAGAGCACAGGTCCTTTGCTCTTTTAGCTGATAAGCCTCACAAGACAGCACTGCAACCAGTTCTGGGTGGTTCTTTAAGGGGGACACCAGTGGAATTAAAATGGGTACATGAGGAAAAAGTGGTACCTGGAACAGACAGGATGATGAGAAGTATGGAAATGACATCTTTCCTCATGTGACTTTGGGAAAGTTATTTAATTTGTGAGTCTCAGTTCCTTAAGCAGACCAATTAAAGGATTAAATGAGGTAACCATGGAAGCACCTAGGGCTGAGTAGAAGATCAAAGTTAGTCAAGTGTAAATCTGATCAAGGTCAAGGACTGATTTGGGTAGTAGTGAGCTTCTTGGCCACCCCGTCTTAGAGGTATTTAAGCAGGGCCAGGACAAACTCTGGTCAGAGATGCTATGGAGGAGGTCACGAAGTTGCAGGCAGATGACTTTTATAGGCTCTCTGGTTCTGGCTTTCCATTAATTCTTCCATGCATTTTTCAGTTCTTTAGGTGTCTGAGATAGGAGACAAGCCCTTCTTAACTTCAGAGTCTTGAGACCAGCAAGACTCCAGGGCTATTGGGCCTGAGCAGAGGTGTTGGGAGTCACAGGCTTTGAAGGGCTTGGCAAGTACAGTGTTCTACTGTTTTCTATCAAAGTTGATTGGCCTGGTATCCCACTTTGCTGAACCCACTGGGTTTTAGCAATCTGAGAAGTCAGGGAGGCAAGAAAGGCAGGTGTAGCTCAGAAATCCCTCTAGGCTGGCAGGTTTAGCACTTGGTTGTCAAGAGAAGGAAAGCAAAGGTTTCCCTTACACAAGGTCATAAAGGCTCAGCTCTCCATTTTTACCTTCCCCTGTGCTCTGGTAGGGACATGAAAAAGGCATAGCACCTAGTATTGTAGGCCACCCCCTAAACTGGGGACCAGAAGATTCAGCTCCCCTGCTTATATACTGTATGACTCTGGACAAGTCATTTACATCCTCTTTGCTGATATATGAAATCGAGATAGATATACCAGCCCAAATCATCTCACGTAAGGTGGCAAGGCTCAAACTAATGTCTGTGCTTTGAAAACTGTACAGTGCTAGGCAAAGCAATGATATAAGTGAGCATCATTACAATTATTTAGATAATAATAAATATTAAGCATCTGGCCCTAGTATGTACTAAGTAGATAGTACATACTATCCAAAGGAATGCAGCTCTAACGAAGCTCTAGAATTTAATGCACCGATGGAGAAAGTATTGTTGGGTGGCTTCCTGTCACCTGGTACATAGTAACTCAGTATATAGGGCATTCTGCGCTAGGTTATACCATGCCCTCTAATATCACTGACTTGTTCCAATGAGGTCCTTGAAGATACAGAGGAGTCATTTCAGAACAATAAATATTAGCTCTTCAGGTGAATGGACAGGAAATCATTTGCCTAGGAGAGAAACTGAGTCCATGGATGAAGGTTTGTGGGATTTTGTCAAAGGCATGTTTGATTTGCTATCCTGTGGCTTTGAGCAGATAAACTGGGAGACAGGAGCTCCTATCTGAGGTCTCAGCAGGATGGAAAGCTGAGGAAGGAAAGACACTGAGTGACTCAACTTTTCAGAGTTGTTGGCCTAAGTCCAGCTGCTCCCACCAAGAAGGAAGGCCTGTGCTTGCTCAGCATATCTGAGACAGGAAATTGGGAAAGGGTCCCAGGGTCTGGCCCCAGGAAAGAGGCCAGGCCAAGCTCCTTGCTGGACACGCCACAGAGCTATTCTGATCAGCTCCCCCAGGCTCTGCTCCCCCGGTCTAAGACCCCAGGGGGAATGAGGCAGCAGGAAGGAATGTGGTTGGAAGGTTGTAGGTTCAGTCAGAGTAAAGGGGACAGCATGTTTTCTGGCACCTTGGGATTTTTCTGAGATCACTCCAGCAGTTACCAGTGCCCACCTTTCTTCCTTTGAAAGGTTATAAAAGATTCCCAGGGACAAGCTCCTCCTCCTCCTCCTCCTTCTCCTCCTCCTCCTTTCATGAGGGAAATTGCCTCTCTGTGGGCAGAGCTCATCTCCTGGATTGGGGCCCTCTCATAATCAGTGATTTCCTAAGGACATAAGAAATGTCCCATGGGGGCAGTTCATGAAACCTATGGGGGCACTAAGGGCCAGGTCACCCGAGGTCAGAATGTCAGCTTCAAGTGATTAAAGATGTCCCTTAAAAGTTAAGACATCCCCAAAATAGTCAGTTTCCCTTAATAGTCTGTTAAGGGATCTGGTCACTAGTGACTTTATCTGAACCTGCCTCAAATCTCCTCACATTTTCAGCTTACACTCACTGGGGAACAAATTCCCTAAAGCCAGTCCTGCTATGGGAAGCAGGAAGGCCTTTCATTTGTCCTAAATTTACTTCCTCTAAGCTATGTAAATCCTTCTTAGTCCCATGTTTGGGATCTGAGCTATGTCCCTTCCCTATCTGCATGGCACTTGAAACCCCAGTGAAATCCCTTCACAGTCTTGGTGTCCTGTACTCAAGAGATTTCATCTTTTCAAGCCTCTGCAGCTGAAAAGATCTGTCTGGAAATGTTTTGAGTATCTCTTTAGCCCAGAAAAATGATTGGTAGAATGTACCACCAGAGGCCAGAGGCTTTCAGTTTATAGACCTCACTCCTTCAATTCCGAAGTCTCATCAGTGCCCTTTCCAGGTCTGTGGCTAGCACACAGCATCTTAGATCTGGAAAGAGATTTTAAGTTACTTGTTCCAACAGCCCTAGCCACCAGCCCACCCTTCACCATATCCCTGACTAGTGGCACCTCAGCGATGATGAGACAGCCACACACCACTTCTCAGAGTAGCCATTTCCTCTCCTAGTGTTAGAATTTACTCCTGTCTTCTAGAAGGTTTGCCATTTGGCACCATACTTCTCCTAGGACAGCCTCTGGAGAGCTGACGGTACTAAGTCATGGGCTACTTGAGACTATAGCTATTCAAGTGGAGCTCCTTTAACTTTTACTCAAAGATTTGCCTAATGCCTCAGCCTCCTGGTTCTTTTCTCTGAGCACATTGCAGTTAGAGTTAGAGGTTGTCCTTGTTGAACTTTAACCCTCAGACTGGACAGAACATTGCAGGTGTGGTCTGTCTTCCTCCTGAGCACTGCATGTGTACTCATACTTCCAAAGGCTGTCTTAGAATCACTCCTCATGGGTATAACCCACAAGCCAAATAGAACGTTTGTTGGTGTCTAAAATCCCCGCATTAGCAATTCAGTCCCTTGACGCTGGAAGACTTAAAAGGAAAATAAAATTGGAAACAGTATAGTGGGAAATGAAAAAAGATTAGCCACACAAAGGAGAGCACCAGGATGCCACCTCTACTGGCATGACTTGAAAGCTTTCCTACCTGAAGTTCTCTCCCTGATTTCCAAGAGTTTCAGGAGCAACATATACTACTCTAGAGCCCTGGGTTATAAGGCCCAGCTCAAATCCCAGAAGACAGACCCCAAGTTGTGTGGGGGATGGGAGAGCAGGGGCTATCCGGGAGGTTTCCAAGGTATATAGCCTGGAGGCTTTGGCTATCACTGGCCACCAGGTGTCACTGCCACCTTGGGAACAGTCTCCCTGAAGCACTTCAGGGCTGATGGAGTCACTTGCTCTGACCAACTCTTAGGGCAGCTCCAAAGCCTGAGACCAAGTCGTCATTAGCCAGACAAGGCTTTGCCACTCACCTCCCTAATTTCAGCTACGCAGCCAGGGCCTCTTATGCTCCTTTGAACTGGGCAAGCAGCTAGCCTGGGCCCACTCCAATGACTTTGCTCTTTGTTTTCTATAATTAATCCATCTCAGGCTAGGGGGCTGGCTGACAAGGCAAGGTGTGCCCTCTACTAATCTCCCCCTCAACCACCTCTAGGGGCTCTTCTAGAGTCAAAGAAATGAAAGCTGTAAGGGTGGAGCTGCAGACAAGGATAGAGAGGGAGAAAGAGAAAGGTAGGCAAATGACTAGTCATTGTCTGTCCTGGTCTTGACCTAGAATACTAGGCAAGAAATAACTCTTAGGGCTTGTGACTCAGGCCAGAAGCTCTTCCAGCCTGAGCTGCCAAAGCCACAGAAGAAAGAGGCCAGCAAGAGGGGCCTGATTATGAGGAATGGAATGTGACTTAGTGACAGCAGCTAAGGACTCGGTGCACCATGCAGAGTTCTGGCTGGGTCCCAGGTAAATATCCCTTGGTTTGTATCCCTTCCATTTGTATACGACCAAAATCACTCATGGGATTCTGACACCAACTCCAATATGCTGCAAGGGCTGTTAAAGACAGTCATTCCATCTGGGAACTCATTCAACAAATATGTACTGCAATGCCTTATGTAGGGGAGGAGAAGGGGAGTAGTTTGTCTGGGTAGGAAGAGTATTTTAATCACTGTCATTTGCATAGAATTGTTATCACATGATCATAATAAAAAGCAGGCAGATAGTTTTGTTATTGTTGTTGAACTCTCCTCCAGATGACTGACTGTACCCTCCTTGGTAAACCGATGTATTAATGGCTACTAGGTGCTGGCTACTCTGCAGATCCTAGAGATACAGCAGTGAAGAGACTGTGTACTCTTCAGATGCTTACATTCTACTGGAAGAGCCAAAGAAATAAACAGATGGAATGATTTTAGCTGATAGCAAGTGCTATGCAGAAAATTAAAGAAGCAGGAGTGGTAGTCAGTGATTAGATGGAAACTTTGGATTGGATGGTTGAGGAAATTTCAGTTATACTGTTATAAAGGAATCAACTGTGCAAAAGCAAGGGGAAGAGCATTTCAGACAGAGAATATGGCTCATACAAAGGCCCTTACCAGGGAGGAAGAGCTAGGATGGTATGAAGGCAAAGAGATAGGTAGGGGCCTACATGAATTGCTTGGGGAAAATTGAAGGGAGGACAAATTTACAGTGGAAAAAAAAGAGTTCTGCTTTGGCCATGTTATATTAGGATGCCTTTAGACTTGCAAATAAAGATGTCATGTGAGAGTCAGAAATGTGAATCCGGAGTTCAAGAGTGGTCAGGGCAGGAGATACATATGGGTTAGTTGAGATCACCAAGGAAAGTACACAAACCAAGTTCTAAGGCACTGACATGTAGAAATTTAGCAGAAGGGAAGAGCCAGCAAAGGAGGTGAGAAGAAGAAACCAATGAGGTGGAATGAAAAGCAGGCAAGAACAGGATCACTGAGGCCTAGAAAGGAAAATGTTTCAAGGAGGGAGCATGGGCAACTGCATCAAGCCTACTGAGAAATCACACAAGATAAGAAGATGGGAAGATGAAGATGAGAGCCAGGTGACATGGGGTCACTTTGACAAGAGCAATTTCAGTGGGATTGGCTTTTACTTTATTATTCTAAGTGGGAGATGTTTGTGGATTTCTTCTTTTCTTTTTTTTTTTAAGATTTTATTTATTTATTTGACAGAGAGAAACACAGCCAGAGAGGGAACACAAGCAGGGGGAGTGAGAGAGGGAGAAGCAGGCTTCCCGCCGAGCAGGGAGCCCGATGTGGGACTCGATCCCGGGTCTCCGGGATCATGACCTGAGCCGAAGGCAGTCGCCCAACCAACTGAGCCACCCAGGCGCCCCTGGATTTCTTCTTGAAAAGAAGAAATAGATGATGGAGAAGAGAGGGATAATGTGAGAGCAAAAAGGAGGTGGGACCCAGATCACCTGTGCAGAGTGGACCTTAGAAGAGATTCATGTGGCTGAAGATGCAAATAAACTGGCAGATGTAATAGTGGGAATATGGAAGTAATCTAGTCTGACAGCTCCATGGGCTTGGAGCCAGAATGACTGAAATGTCTCCTCAATCACAACCAGTGGAAATATGCTACCATCTGGGAGAAATGGGAGGTGTAAGTATGACCAGTACAGTCATGACCTCAAGCCCAAGTTGCAGCGTTTTGCCAAATGTGACAGACTGGGGTATACTCTCTCTCTTTAGGATGGCCTGGGGTCAAAGCCCAAGGTTCAGGAGGAGACTAACAGAGAATACAGAAGGTACTATCTGATGAATGCTGACAATCTCTGTGAATTCAGTCATGATTTCAATTTAGAATATAAACAATTTTTGGACAGGGACTGTATCTCATTCACCCCTATAGCCCTAAGTCTATTAACTAATTTTGAGCATACACATTGAGCTAGCCTGTGCTAGTCAGTAGAAACACAGCTGAATAGGGTATAGCCCTTGCGCACAAAGGGCTAAAAGTATTTGAGAGACATTTGCTAAATTAATTTAATCATGTATATATAGTAAAGAATCTGGCCTTGCCCGAAGAGAAATCTGGCCATTTCCCCCCTACTCCTGAGAGATAAGTCTAAATTCTTAGAATTTCCTGAGTAATAGGAGTGTCTTTTATTTGTGGGTGAGAGCCCCTCAGACCACACTATAGATAATACAGGCTGATGAGGGGACTCACAGTGGTCCCTAGGGCCACATGGTATTAACCCGACTTTCACGGATGGGGATGCTGGAGGCCAATTTCCAGCAGGTGATCAATCAAGCATGTCTGTGACATGAAAGCCAATGAAAACTGTGAACACTGAATCTCAGATGAGCTTCCCTGATTGGCACCATGTGTACTGTTACCTATGGAGGGTGGGAGATTAGGACAATGGAATCTTCATGTTTGGAACACTCCAAGACTCTGCCCTATGCATTTTCCTTTGTTTTCTTTGTGACCTGTATCCTTTCCTATAATTTACCTGTGAGTATAACACCTTGCAAGAAATTATGTGAGTCCTTCCAGAGAATTCGTAGGAACTCTCTGAACTTTGTGTTCATGTTAGGAGTGAGGACGGTCTTGTAGAGACTGTCCTCTCAGACTTAGCAATTGGGCAGACTTCAGTTTCATTTGACCTTAGAATTGAAAGGGATCTAGATATTATCTGATTCAACTTGATTTTGTGACTGAGGAACCACAGGTCTAGAGATAGGGAGTGACTTACCCAAGGTCACATAATGTTATGACTGAGTCAGAATGATCCATGAGTATCCTGACTCCCAGCAGTGTGCTTTCCACAAAATCCTGCTGTAGTTGTGAATGTGATCCTGAGTAGAAAAAAGCTTATCCATGAGTCAGTTTGACTTTACTGCAAAGAATTTTTACAGGAGCGCCTATATTTAGGAAAGCTCATTCCTTACTATGTCTCTTGACCTGATTCTGATACATCCTAGATTTTTCTTGAGAATATTTAAGTTGTGATATGTAATGCTTGCAAAGTAAGGGGATGCACCAAAGAAAAGTTAAGCTTTCTGTGGGGCAGAAAGGTTTTTTTTTTGTGTGATTTCTTTGTTACTGAACTTTTATACTTCAGATATCATTTCTGTATCATCTAAATTTCATTGCTAGAAGACATCTTAGTAGCTTTTTTGTTCAGTCCTTCATTTTACACATGAAGATACTGAGGCACAGAAACAGGAAGATATCTACCCAAGGTCACTTGGTAAGTCTGTGGCAAGGACAAGGCTGAACTCAGGTCTCCTCTGTATTTTAGTTCAAAATGACTTCCCTGTAGAAGGCCAAGAGCGTTTTGCACATTTCTATTTATAAAAGTACTTAAGGGATCCTCACAGAATGCCAGAACAACCCATTTTTGTTTATCTCACCTGGGTAGCATTGGGCTGTCTTACTGTCATAAATTCTTTAAGGGGCAACCAGATGTTCTCTGTATTTCTCAGGGTTAATTAAAGGGAAGAAAAGGGCTACCTGTCACTCTTCCTCTAGGGCAGCGACAAGCAACCATCTGCTAATCCCTAAGCTTTACAAAATCATGAAATCTAACTACAGGTCTGATATTTTTTAACCAGGAAAATCTTTTTTTATTACCTGTTATTAAATACAACATTTAAATAATGGGCTTGTATCTCTAACAAGCAATTAATCTTTGTTCTCTTAATTACCCTACTGTAATTCTCTGGTGACTAACATTCCTGATGTACAGAAACAGATTCTTGTACTTGCCCAGAGGTTGGACACATGTGAGCCAGCTACAGAAGGTATAACACACCCATACGAGCTAATGCATGACAGCATCCCATAGCAGTGGGTTATTCTCAATTTGGATGCCCAAAGTAAGCCCAGAAGCATGAGTAAGGATGGAAGTATTCTACTCAAAGAAATTTTCAGAGCTCAAAAGGCATTTAGATCTATCTCATATTATAGGCAGAGAAACCGAGATCCAGAGAAGGAACTAACTTACCAATTTTCACACTATCTTACTTTAGTCATTTCTTAAAAAAGAAAATGAAAAAGAAAAAAAAGATTTATTTATTGATTTTGCAGGCGAGGGGAGAAAGGTAGAAGGGAGAGAATCCTAAAGCAGACTCCCCAAGACCTGAGGATCATGACCTGAGCCGAAATCAAGAATCAGACACTAAACTGAGCCACCCAGGCACCCCTATTTTAGTCATTTCTTTCTTTCTTTTTTTTTTTAGTCATTTCTATAGAAATAGTTCTTATACATTATATTACTAGATTTCTTAAACAACATGTGGAATACTGACTTAAACGTAACCGTTTCTTTATGGTTCAGGTCCATTATTATGAATATCAACTATGCTCCTATGCTATGATTCTATGACATTCAAATGATAAGAAGTAATTTGCTTCTATACCATAATCCAGGCTGATTTATACTGTTTTTCCCTCCCCATTCATTTTCCTCTTTCTTACTAAAGGATTTCCAGAATCCAATTACTTGGCTTCCAAGGTTGTAGTATAATCACAGCAAGGCACTGATCTTTAGAAAAGGGAGTGATATCTCGAAGCCAGAGGTTGTAGGGAACCCAAGCCCTGAGGTGCTTACTTACTTAATAACAACAGGCAAACTTTTTTGAGCATTTATGACATATTATGTATATGCTATATTTTAGGTTTTTCATTTAATTCTCATAATAACTCTAGGGGAGGAGTGCCATTGTCATCTCTGCTGAGCCACATATAAGTACTTTAACCAAGGTCATAAAACCAATAAATGCAGGGTCCAGGGTTTAAATTTGCGTAGTTCTCTTTTCAAAGCCCACACTCTGAGATCACTATTCTATTCTATCTCCTTAACTTTTTTTTTTTTTAAGATTTTATTTATTTGACAGAGAGAAACACATCCAGAGAAGGAACACAAGCAGGGGGAGTGAGAGAGGGAGAAGCAGGCTTCCTGCTGAGCAGGCAGCCGATGTGGGGCTTGATCCCCCGGGATCATGACCTGACCTGAAGGTAGAGGCTTAACCACTGAGCCACCCAGGCACCTCTCCTTAACTTTTTGAAGTAGGATTTTGAAAGAAATATTTCAGAGAGATTTTTATGTTCAAGGGATTAAGCTTGAGCCCTACAAAAGGGAGTAATAATTTCCCCCCCAAAGTCACACAGCTGTTTAGGGGAACAGCTAACAGCTAGATTAGGACCCAGTTCTTAGATTCTTTGTCCCAAGCTCTTACCACTTCATTATGTAAAAGTTCAGTGAGAAGAAAGTTGGGGGACATTTTTGCAAAAAGAGTTTTGAAAGACCCTACGTGAGAGTTAAGACCCTCACCCCCTGCCTTTATTTGGCCCATTCTAGCACCACGTGGCCTGAGCCACAAAAACTTCAATGTGGATTTCCTACCAGACTTGCATCTGGGATACTGCCACTGTGAATGTGAGTCGCATACCATAGTCAACTGAAGAAAGCTGCCTCCTCTCCCTTAGGAAGGAAAGCAGAGTTCTAATTTGAGTTTTACCTCATCACTCTCTTCCAGAACGAGGGACCTGACCCTTTCTTCTAAGCCAGAAGATTCCTGACAAACATGCTTCTTTCTCCACAAATGCGAAAGACCACTCACAGTGAACAGCTGATAAGAGGTCTGACCCAGTCCTTCTTCAGAGACCTCCCATTTAAAAGTGGGAATATCCCAAGCGAAATGGGTTCTGGTTCCCCAGAGTCTTCAAGTTCAGACAGAAGAGATCCAGTATTCCATTTCTGGATAGTTCTATAGCTGATAATGCAGACTGCTAATGAGAAGGTTCCTCTATCCTGGTGCCACCACAGTCTACAGCAGTGGGCTTGGGAATGGTTCTTGGCTCTCCTGTGTCTCTTCCTGCTGCTTACCTGTGGCTGCTGGGTGGTTAAGGGTCTCTGAGGAGACAGGACAGGGGTCCTGGACAGCAGCTGGTTCATCTTGCTAATGACTAGTTCAGTGATAAGTTGTCTGTCCTCCACTTGATGTTCACCAATCAGTGGCATACTGCAGTCCATGACCTGGTGGAAGATGTGGCCCAGGTTAGGAAAGGGTCTGAAAACATCAAAGCTCTGGTAATAGACTTTCAGAATGAATTGGACTTAAGCATCAGAGATAGCTTGGGGATGAAACTGGTGTTCTTGTCTTGAGTTAGAAGCATATTCCTTTGCAGAAATAGGACCTTAGTCTCCCCCTCCAGCAAACTTTTGCTTTGGGTCTTTCCCACAGACTTCAGTAAGTAAGACTTCATGGCTCAGTACGACTGCAAGATTTGTGGCTCAAGATAAGGGGGAAAGGGAGAGAGCAAGGGCTTAAAGGTTTGCAGGCAAGGAAAGCAGGAATACATGGAGGTCATTCCCTTAACTCTCCAGTTAGGAGTAGGCAGTTTTCATCTCTGAGACTTTTCACCCATGCAGTTTCTATCTCCACATAGTCTGCCCATTAAACAGCTAGATTTCTGCTTTTGCTCATGACCTGGGATGCCTTCCCTTTTCACCACCATCCCGATTCTTCCTGTACCTCAAAGTCCAGGTAAATGTTTTCCTCCTTTAGGAAGTGGTTAGCTGGCTAACCAGGATCATAGACTCTGTAATCCAACTCTCATTTATGGATGAGAAAATTGAGGGGGGTGGTAATGATTATTTAGAATGCTATGTGCCGAGTAGATCATGGAGTAGATTCTGAAGCCCACTTTAGGCTCCTGATACTAATCCTTTGCCAACACCACCAACCCCTGGCACGGAGCCTTTCCTGCTTCCAGGAAGACTGGGCAGGAACATGTGTGAAGGATTCATACTGCTACTGACTTTCCCTTTAATATGGGGAAGGGAGTCAGCAAAGTTGTGTTAGAGGACCAGGCTGAGTAAATTATCTCCAAGGTTCAGAAAGATGCTAAGAAGAACCTCCTATAGCCAGGAAACTTGAGCTCTAGCCCAGGTCAAGACACTGATTCACCCCATGGCCTTGAGCACATGCTTATAGCATTAGGCCTTAGTTTTCTCATCTGCAAAATGAGCAGATTGAACCAAATAATTCCCAAGTCCAGCTTTCTGAGACCAAAAATGGTAAATCACTACAGTCTTCCCAGAGGAATAGCATTAGGCTAGGACCTGAGGAACACAAATCTGGCATCTCTTACCCATGGCATGGGTTAGCCTAGCTGGTTGGAAACAATGGCTCCCCACTGGTGGAGGTATTTTCCTATGAACATCCTTTGGTTGTGTTGTCTGGGAACTGTCCCCTGGCCCTAGAGACTCTAATCTAAATGATGTTTGGGCAGCCCACATAGTTCTCAAGCTAAGAGCTTGGCTTCTAGCCTTGGGGATTATCTCTTAACTGAGATACTTCTTGGGTCAGACTTACCTCAAAAATGTAATCTTTCCCATCTTTTCCATGTACAGCTTTGACAGCACAGATGTCCAGACCACCAAACATCTCAGAGCAGGTGTCCACCCACAGCTTGTACCTAGAAGGGACGGGAAGGTGTTCTGAGGCTGGAGTGTTAGTTCATATCAAGCCTGCCTGCTACTCATGATCTCCTTGGTGCCTCCACCTCTACCATCTCACCCCTTCCCACCACCCCTTCCTCTCCCCATCAAGCATATTGCCTTCTCTATAGTGCTCTCACTTGGTTTCCAGATTCCACCCATGTTTCTAGGTTCCAAGCAGGTCTCATATATTCTAGGTGACCTTTTGACTATTCCAGTGCAGAGTAACTGCTCCTTTCTTGGAGCTTCTACATCATGTCCAGTCTTTATCTTTATAATTTAGCATATAACCCAGTCCTGCTTGATCATGTTACCTGGTTCTTGGGCTTTTGTGCTCTGTTCTGATTAGAGGCTTCCTTTGGGCAGGGCTTATTTCTTATACCTCTTCAACTATGGAAGCTGGGCTGGGGAGTGGATTCCTTCTGTCACTCACCTGTCTGACATGGCAATCTGCTCCAGCATTGCAGAGCCTGTGTTTGTCTTCCAGTTCCCTGAGATCGACGTCCTCCTGCAATAAAGTCCCACAAGGATAGGGCAGGCAGTGAGCCACACCAGCAAGAGGGGGGCATGAAACTTTCCAGAATTTTAGCTAACTGCTGCTTTCCCCACTTGCTTCTTACAAAAGTAACCCAGGCACCTGATGCTGACTGAGAACCTGATTGCCCTGCCAACACCTACCCTCAATGTCCTTCTCTTTACAGTCCAGCCCAGACCGCTGTGGCTCCGTGGAGGCTTCCCTGATCTTTTCAACCAGACAAGCACTTGCTCTCCTGAACCTCACTTACAGTCATATATCTACTTTTTACATTAGTTATTTGAGCTAAGTCTTAGGTCCACAAGTTGTAAACCTCTTGCAGCCTACCCACTTAGTATCTGGGCTGCCTTAGTACATACAAACTGAATTCTGCTGATCCTGGGAACACTCTCAGGATTCTTGTGAATATCTCCCCACAGCTCCTTACTAGCTCATTTATTTGTTCATTCAACAGTTAACTTCTGAGAGCCTACAGTATTAATGTTACTCTGGACAAGTCAGTTAACTTCCTTAGGCTTAAGTTGCCTTGTCCATTAATGCTGCAGATGGAATCAAGTCACCAACGTCTTCTCTGCTATGCCCTCTGCACCTTCTCCAAAATGAACAGGTGTTAGAGTCAACTAGTCAGTCTTAGACTAAATGGAAGGTGGATGACCTGGTTTCTGGTTCTAGATTTCCTCTTGACTGCCTGGGTGACCGTGGGCAAATCAATTTACCTCTTTGAGCCTCTTATCCCTGCGTAAACACAGGGTTGTCATGAGGACCAATTGATACAGTTTTAAAGAAATTGTAAAACACCAAAAATAGGACTTCTTAATTGTTAGTCTTTACTCACACATAGTCAAGAGGAAGAGGATGGCCTAGGGACAGAACAGTGTTGTTCACACTACTGACAGAGCCATTCATGTGCTATCCTTGTCAGTTGCTACTATTCGGAGACTGGATGCATGTGGTAGTCTCCACTCAGCAGTTCCCAGGAGTACCTTCCCTAGAGGTCTGATCTCAGACACCGAGAAACCTAGATATACAGCTAGTTTTCAGAGCCCTGAGGCAGCCCAGTGAGCCTAACTAATGTGGTAATAACACCCCTCACTCTTGTATAGTACTGACTGCTTGCCAGTGTTCTTTCCCCACAAACCCCTCACCAGAGACTGAGTGCAAAGCCCTGTTCTGAGCAGGCTGACATCCTTGCCCCAACTTTACAGACAAGGAGATTAAGACTCAGAAAGGTTAAATGACTTGCCCAAAGTTGTATCCAGTCAAATTAGACATAAGATAAAAAAAGTCCAAGACACTTGGTTCCCTCATTGTGCTTTGCTTTCCCTATACCCCACTACCTAGTTCAGAAAACAAACAACTAACAGATGAGTGACTTGCAAAATCTGAGTAGAGACACAAAGATAGATCATAATAAAAATAACACTGTCTTCCTAATACTGAGAGTTTATGAGTGTTTCCCTGTGACCAGGGTGGGCTCTTCAAGAGGGGAGACAGAGAGTCACTCAATTCCAGGTCCCCGGCACAGGGCCATGGTATATAATAGGGTCTTGGAAACTTTGAGTGAATCCTAATGATGCCCTTCACACTTCACACCTTTCTCTAACAATGAGATGCAGGGCACAGATCCATATAGGCCACTGGGACATGGGGGAACACCAGGGGCACCCATAACTCAGGAACAGTTCAACTACCTGTCAGGACTTGTAGGCCATCTGACTTCCACAGAGGGATGCACATTATTACCTACTGAGAGTAGAGTGGGAATGACACTCTCTGTCTACCAAATATGGCTGTTTCTGCATCTCCAGAGTGAGAACTAAGGGAGTAGGGAAGACTCTCAAACCTTATCAGGCCAATTCCTTCTGAAAGCAAGGGGATAGCTAAAAGCTCAGGGAAGAGGAGCCAAGAGGACCTGAATATTCCCTTAAATAACTGTCCCTTGCAAATTAAAAAGAAAGTAAATGTTTTCTAAAGCTTCTTTGGTTGCCCACCCTTAATCAGTATTAGAGGATTCTCTTTTCTTATGCTTCTTTGAAATTGCTTTTAGAAATCCTAACCTTTAAAAATAAGATGTCTCCTTTCAAGGATCAAGGCACCCATGCTCTACTGTCATAAACATTTTGCGTTTATTTAGGGGATTTCATTTCTTAAAATTTTATTATATTATTATCTTTTTTATTTAGGGGATTTTTTCAAGGTGAAGTATAGGAAATCTGCTTTCCTAGGTGCTTACATATACTGATTTTTCTGCTTTTAGCTGCTTTTTATAATGGTTTTTTAAATTATCTTGTCTTACATTGTGCACAATTTTAAAACAATCCTAAATTCCTTTTTGAAGCAGCAAGACTTTAAATAAAAAACTATAAACTTTTAAAGAATAGTAATCTAGTAAAAAAAAAAAGGTAAAAAAGATCCTGTGCTTCGGTTCTGCACAAGGGCTCTTCCCTGAATACTTAATGGGTGCTTACTCTGTGTCTGCTGCTGCACAAGCTGATGGGGGTGATTTCACTGTTCTGCGCAGGGAGCTCAGAGGAGGGTGATGGAAATTCCCATTTGTGCAGAGGGCTAAACTAGAGGTGTGTGCAGGGTTGTGACAAGGGAGGGGCTGGGGGTGCGGAGGTTGGTGAGGTGGAGAAGGGGGGAGGGGGGAGGAGGGCTCCTAACTAATTCAAGAGGTGGGGAGTACAAACACTGAAGCGGGAGACAGAATAACAATGGAAATGAATAGGCAAGGGGAAGGGAATCTGCTCTGTCTTAAAGTCTACTCAAGTGCCAAGTGGCCAAGACCAAATTTATATATTAGAATATTCTTGTTTATAAAGGAAATACTACCCTGAAGGTTTTAAAAAGTGAGAGGCTCATATTTTCAAAATTAGAACTTAAGCTATTTGCATGTATATGATAGAAGATTGGGTCATCCAGAAATCTTTTCTTTCTCTAAAGTCAGATGGAGGAAACTTTTAACTTTCTATTCTGGCAGATGGACACAGTCAAGTAAAGTCACTTATTCTTACAACCACTAGGTTTTTAATGCTCTCGAGTGTTTTCAGGATGGTGTATTTTCATTAGGAGTTTCTTAACGTTTTCTGAATTCTGGCAACCTGGAATCCTATGGATTTCTTTCAATGTACAAAAATACATAAGATTTGTAATGTATACAATTAAGTACATAAGATAACAAAGAAACCCAATTTTTAAAATAATTATCAAAATAGTTATCAAAGTATTAAACAAATCTGTGATTAGTAAAAAAATACATCTCTTTGTAAATAACAAAAGTATTTGCAGGTACAAATACAGTGACAGGTCTAATAACTACTATGATTCTTGAGTAATGATAAAAATAATTGGTATTTATAGACATTGGTCATAGCTGCAATGTAAATCAAAAATGTCCGTGATGACCTTCAGTTTAAGTCACATGTGCTGCTGCTACTACGGTAGCCTGCTGTCAAGGCGTGTAACTGAAGAGATGTCAAATTTCACTTAGAGGCTAGTGAAAATAAATATTAATTTTATTTCTGATCTTAGTTCATGGGTCCTTGTCTGACTTGAAAGGAACTCAGGCTGGGAGTCCCTGAGTTGAGTGTCACCCTCTCCCTGGTCTCTGCCTTTTGGACCAGATGAGGTTCAACTGAGAGTTGGCTGCTACCTGGAGGCTCAGATTTTCCACTGGGCTGAGGAGAAAGTAAGAGTATCTGCTGACACCCAGCCCCACTCACATATAGGCCTTGTAGTTGTTGCCTATCTTCTGGACCCGGATGTCATACTTGGCGTCAATAAAGGGCTCGGCTGTGGCATATGTCTGGGTGAGCGCCACCACGCTAGCAATGTCCTGGAAGTCGTAGTGGTTTTCCACTTTGACCTGACATTACAGCAAGGCAGAGAGGGAGAAAAGGAGACATACCAGTTCATATATGAACAGTCACAAGAGCTCTGAGCCTCTAAGCCCATCAAGATGCTATCCATCCAGTTGTGAACCTGGATGCCACATCTCCCTAGGACACCCTTTCTCTCCAGCTTCCCCTCCTAGAGTTCAGGAACCACACTTGCTGCAAAGGGCCCAAGGGCCCAGGCAAGTGGCCTGGACTCTGCTTGTTGGGAGGGGTCTGTTTGGGTAACACTCATGATTCAGAGGGGCCAAAGCATTTCCTTGGAAAGAATTCATGGGGAAAGGAGGCAGAAGTCCATAACCAGGTTCTCTAAAAAGTGCCCTTCTGGGCCTCAACCCCAAAGCACAGCAAACCCTTACCATGCCCTTACCTTGCCCATGCCTGAGTGAGCATGGCCAATCTTCACCACCACAGGGAATGTGGGCAGTGTCAGCTGAAAGCAGAGGAGAAAGGAATGAACTGGTCAGAGTGTGCCTCACTCTCTGTAAAATAGTACAAATATTTTTCTTGGTAACACCCTTGGAAGGGTCCTTTAAGAACTAGCCCAACCTACTTGCTTTATAGATTAAAAAAACTGAGGCCCATAGAATGAGAGTGACTTGCCGAAGGTCACAGCATACTAGCAGCAGAACTGTAAGAACCCTGCTCTGCCACTCAGTATTCTCTACATTTTTAAAATTCATTGCTTCAACATTCTCTGCATTATACAAATCTTGGGCAGGACCAGTCCTTAGACAAAGAAAGGAAAAGGAAAAGGAAAGGGAAAAGGAAAAGGAAAGGAAAAGGGGAAGGGGAAGGAAAAGGAAGGGAAAGGGGTAAAGAGAGGAAGGGAAGAGAAAGGGAAAGGGAAAAGAAGGGAAAGGGGAAAAGAGAGGAAGGGAAGAGAAAGGGAAAGGGAAAAGAAGGGAAAGAAAGAAAAAGCATCTGTGAAAGGGTGAATTTTGTTGTATGTAAATTGTATCTTAGTAAATCTGAATTTAAACAGAAATGTATCTTCGGAATCTTAATTTCCCCTTTGTCATGTACCTTTCAGTACTCTCCTCTTCTCCTTCAAAGGTCCAACTTTCTATACTGAACCTGGCTTTTCTCCCTCACTTTCACAATGTCGGCACTGCTCACCAACACCTCAAACTCACCACCAAACACAGCTTAGGATGCTAAGGCCTCTTTCTACCCAGTTTGGGGTTTGGAAGAGAGCTAACTTACCAATTCAACATGTTTATCATTTATCATTTGAAAGACATCCTTAAGAATGTAAACTCTATCTTGAGATAGGCATATTTTAACAGAGGGACAACAGAAACTTAAAAGACAAAATACCCTCCAAAGGCAGGATTTCAAGTGGTTACAAAGTGGTGACTGAGGAAGTACTATGGGGGAGCACAAGGAGCACTAGACCACTCGTCAGGAGACTTGCATTCAAGTCCTCTCTGCCATTAGCTTTTTGCAAGTCACTTTATCTCACTGAGCCTTTGTCTTCATATTTGCCAAATGCAGAGACTAGACTGGATGCTTCAGGGTCTGTGCAATAATAAATACATCAGGCTCTATGTTGGTTCGGGTGTTATATGAAGAATCAACTTGGTCACCAAATCTCATCTTTCTCAATCAGGCTCAGTTTTCTTTCAATTTCCTTCTTTTCAAATGTGACTACCACATCAAAATGAGAAGTCCTTTGAAAAAATTAAAGTTAACTCTAATAAAAAGTCAGATTCCCATGGGAATCCTAGGTGTGACCAGATATTGGGAACACCTAACTTGAGGATTTCAGTATTCCTGGTTGAGGCCCGTTGAAGCTGGGGTAAAGAGTTTCAAAGAGCCTTGGAAACATGCATGTCTATTTAATGTAGAAGAAAGTGAGGTCCAGAGAGGCAAAGGTTGCAAAGCTACCTTATGACAGAATCAGATTCCAGCTTCTACCTTCTAGTCCAGCACTGTGTGGGCCTCTGTGTTCGGAGACTAGGAGCACTATGCTCTATCACACAGAGCACACAAGGCTCTGCTTCAGTGACCCCATGTGCCTTGCTTCTTTGTTTTCTAAGCTGTCCCACTTTCCATGACAAGATATAGTCAGTCCAGTGAATAATGACATGAGATAGGAACCAGTATGGCCTAGGATCTGGAGAGGGCTTTGAAGTACCAGGTTTGCCCTAAGTGATGGGATATCCTGTGCTTTGAGCCCCCACCCAGAGCGCTGTCCTCAGCCATCTGCAGAGTCTGAGGCTCTGGATATAGGAAAGGGTTTCTAAAGCTCAGGCTGCTTTCTCTGACATCTCTCCCCACCCCCCAGCTGACAGCGCCAAGACACACACACACACCCCAACTTTTTCTGTCCTATTCCATTACTGTTTGCTGTTGCTTTGGAGCCTCATAAATAGGGCATTGAAAACACTTCCTGCAGCTGAAAGAAGCTCTGAGTAGCTTGTCTCATTCCCAGTGTGCAGCTCAGCAAGGGGTCCGTCCTCTCTGTCACTGTCTCTTTTGCCTGTTGTAATTCCATCTGCCTCTCTCTGACTCTGCCTGTCTCACTTTCTGTTTGTGCCTCTCCTCACTCTTGTTCTTTCAGTGTGAATCACAGCCCATCGGTCTTTCCGTCCTCATGCATTTGTCTTTGTTATGCTTTCTGTCTTTCTGCCTTGACATCATCCTCTTTCCTAGTGCTTCCCCTCTACTTCTATAAAGCTTAATTGCGTAGGCAGGGAATCAGAGGCTAGGGGCCTCTCTTCGGGCTTCCCTCTTCCTTTTATTGAGCCTACCAGTCAGGAGAGCTGCAGGTCCTGCAGCCGTGGGTGGCTTACAGCCAAAGGAGGGAGGAGCCCATCTGGGCGGGATTGGCCCTAGGTCCACCTCAAAAAGCCCGAGGCGAGGGGCGCAACGCGTTCTGGATGAGCCCTGGAGGGCCAGCTTGGTCAGACAGTCCCCACAGGCGCAGTCAGGGCTTTGCAGTGTCATGCCCCGGAGCCCCCGGACCGCGCCGAGCTGGGTGCTGTTGCTGCGGCTGCTGGCACTGCTGCGACCACCGGGTATGGGTGAGGCATGCAGCTGCGCCCCTGCGCACCCCCAGCAGCATGTCTGCCACTCGGCGCTTGGTGAGTCGGCCGGAGAGGTCCACAGCAGGGGGTGGTTGTGTGGCTTTGGTATGGGGCCCGAGCTGAGCTGTAGACCTGCAGTCTGGAAGGAAAGGGAGATCAAATATCACACCAGTTGCCTCCCACTGGGGCTGATGGGTCGGGCAGGGCCGGTGCCATAGCAACCTTGCAAAAGCTCAGAGCCTGGCTGACTTGCAAGGAAACGAAAGACAGTGTAAGGGACCCCCATAGCAACTCCATCACCTCTGCCTGCTGCAATTATGGACTTGAAAACAAGTCACAGGAACTATCCAGTGACTGGATATTCTGAACTACTGGATACAGGGAGGGGGAGCCAGGGGTCAGGGGACTGGGCTTTCATTATGATCATCCCACTGTGTCCAAGCCTGTAACTGGTGTTCACTCCATGCACCACCCCTCCTCACCCCCCCAAACACCTTTTGTCCTTTCTCTTTCCTGTCCTTGGCCTGAAATGTATTTTCCCGTTACCCTTAAATTCCTGGCAGACTCCTATTCATTCTTCAAGGTCTTATTCAGATATCTCTTCTCTGAAGAGTTCCTGACCTCTTGGTGCTTCCATGGTATCTCTAACAAAAATTTTTGTACTCCTAGTATACTGTGCTGTTATTCTTTGTGAGTGTATTCTCTACTAGACCAAGAGCTCTGTAGGATGGGGGACCTTGTCTTAATCATGTTTATGGACCTAGTACCTAATGTTGGGCCAGGCACATAGAAAGAACTTTATAACCAGTTTTTCATCAATGTCCAAATGGCAAGAGACAAACTACCTCTGTACAGGGTCAGAACATATGCATTAATTCAATAAACATTTACCAATATCAGCTTTGGGTAGGCTCTCTTGAGGCCTCAGACTATATAGGTAGATGATCGCAAACTGACTCAAGGGGTTCTTCCTCCCTCCTCTACCCTGATGCCCATCTCCAACCCACTGCAGTCTGGCTATAGGGAATTAGATTCTCAAAATGAACAGGTAAAGTATAGAGATTAAAGGACCCACTAGGCCTGAGGAGTTTGGAACTTCTAGCAATTGCAGAGGTGGAGTTTCCAGGTCCCCACTTTTGTACACATCATTCCCGTCACAATCCAACAAGACCTAAACCCAGAATTCCCCTATAAAATTCTCCAGGGACCCAGGTCATCCAGATTCCAGATGGACTGCTCCCACAGGTTGCTGAAGGTCCCCTCTTTTCTCTTCTTATGCAGCCATTCGGGCCAAAGTCTCCAGTGAGAAGGTAGTTCCTGCCAGTGCAGACCCTGCTGACACTCAAAAAATGATCCGGTATGAAATCAAACAGATAAAGGTACATGGGGACAGGACAGGGCATTGACCCCCTTGGGCTGTTGGGAGGAGTGGGGTCTGTGTACCGGGAGTGGGGCTGGTAGGCAGGTAACCTGGCTCACGGATCCTGGGGTATTGATGCTGATGTGGAAGTTGATGACGTGTCGGGAGCAGAGCCCTCAGTGTCCATCCAGTCCCCAGAGCTGCCTGTGCATGGGGCTACTAGAGGTATTCTCACCCAAATAAACCAAGGTTTAGATTTTTCTAAAGAGAGAAATAACCCAGTTGGCCATCTGTATGTACCAAATCCTGAATTAGACTTTTGCTTAATTTCTTTTAAGACTGAGAAATGAGTTTTTCCTGTTAAGATATAAAAGCATACTCACTGACCCAACACTGCCTTTTTCATAATTGCCTTTCAGATGTTTAAAGGGTTTGAGAAAGTCAAGGATGTTCAGTATATCTATACACCTTTTGATTCCTCCCTCTGCGGTGTGAAACTAGAAGCTAACAGCCAGAAGCAGTATCTTTTGACTGGTAAGCTGAAGACCAACAAGCAACCCCAATAGTCTCTGTCCTAAGGAAAGCAGGCAAGAAGGAGCCAGGGCTGTCCTTGGGCAGCAAACTGAACTAGGTGGCATTTTCTTGGGCAGAAAACAGAGCTGTGTTACTAAGAGCCAGCCTCTGAGTTGGGAGGAGCCATAGTAACCTTCCTTTCAATGCAAGAGTCTTCATTACGGTGATCTTGGCCACTGCCTCACTACTTTAAGGACAGCCTGCTCTCCCAGGCTCAGGCAGCAAGTCTCATTTTTAAACAGTTTTAACTGATGTTAAGTTTGATTATCTTGAGCCAAAAATCCACTCCTCTGAAACTCCCTTGTGAGTTCAGTTCTGTACTCGGCCCATGATGATCCTTCAGAGGCCAGAGGACCATGAATATATGCACTCTAGCTCAAGGCCTGCTGCCCATGGTTCCCAGATCCCTTCTTATTCTGGTCACCTTCTCAAATGGGATATAGCCTGTCTCTCTCCAGGCACAGGTCCCTAAACTGGATACTGCATCACAGGTGATGTCTTGGTTCACAGAGTAAATGGGGATTGTGCATGTGCAACCTTGCCCCCCAATATACATATTATAGTTACAGTGGCATTAACTTTAAACAGTTACATTACATATTATAGTCTACAATGACACTAACTTTAGATAGCTACATTGGTTCATGATCTTGGCTCAGAATGAGCCTCTGTGGCTAAATCACATCACAGGTCATATTCTGGGGATACAGTAAAGCACAGGCCCTAACAGGAGCCTTCAGTCTAACAAGTCTGACAAGTTGCTATGAACCTGGGCCCAGGCAGATCTCTATACTCCATTGGTTGGGACAGGACAGTAAAGAAATCACACAAGATTATGACTCTATAAGTGAATAAACGCAATACTAAATTATTTTGTAGTTCAGGGAAAATAGGTATCTGTGTGATTGTAGACAATTAGGGAAGTCTCACTGTTATGTGGGACCTAAACTGCCTCAACAGGAAGAAAAATATTTGGAAAGAAAGCAAGGAAAAGAAAAACAGCAGGTGGGGATAGGAATTTCCACTATCTGTCCATTCATTCAGCAATAACGACTACCTACTCACTGCCAGGCCTTGGGCAGGAGGCTGGAGACTCAATGACAAGCCACAGTCGTCAGAGAGCTCACAATCCAAGCCTGGCTCTTCAGAAATCACAGTCATTAGAAGCCACACTGGTAGGGGCTGACCAGATCTAAGGATGTGGAATTGTGTTGATCTGGGAGCCTCTGGATGGAGAGACGGAGGCAGGGCATGCCACTGAGACTTTCAGATCCCAGGATTAGCAGACAAGGACACCTCATTCCCTCTGTGTGCCTCACCCTCCACCTAGGCACTATGGTGCATCAGGGGGAGGGAGACATGTTCTCTGCCCTCAAAAACATCCAGTCTAACTGAGGGTGGCAGGAAAAACGACAAAATACAAGCCTACTGAGAAGTCATCAGTGGTGTCCATTCTCTTCAAGACAAGGCACAAGCTCTGCTGTCTGTTGAAAGCCCTTGTAACCAGAACACTGCTGACCTCTCCAGCTTTGTCTCCTGCCATGTGTGGATGACAGCTTCCAGCTCCTCATTTCCTACAGAGCTGCACTAAACTACTTGCAGTTGCAAAAGGTGTTCTGCTGGGCTGCACCCCTCCACCCTGCACAGGGCAGTCCCAATGTCCAGAAGTCCTTTTGCTCATTTGTCTCACAGGGGAACTCCTACCCACCCCTTTAAAGCCCAATACAAGTATCAGCTCTCTGAGACACCTTCCTTGCCTCACACCCCTTCCACAGATGGAGATAATTGTGCCTTGTTCATTCTTATACTGCATCTTATATATAACACATAACAGTATAAGTTTTACCTACTTATTTATCTGCCCTACTGGTTATTATCTCTTCCTTGGGGAAGAGATTCTGTCATATTTATTTCTGGATTTCTGGTACCAAGTTGTAGCAGCTGCTCAGTGAGTAACTGAGTGACTGAGGTTCTAAGAGAGGTGTGGGCTTGGGTGGTCAGAGATGGCTTTGAGGACACTGTGATACTGAAAAGGGGCTTTGGAAGCTAGGAAAGAGTTTGATAAGTAAAGAGAGGGGGGACTTTCCTATGAGGAAGAGGAGAGACTCACCAAGATAGGTATCAACGGGGCAGGAAACGAGGCTGCGTAGATATTGGGAAGGGTTGGAAAGAGGAAGGGACTTATTATCTATGGAACCTTCTGTGGACCCAAGCTGCACTGGGAACTTTACATTCTCTCATTTAATCCTGACAACAACTTACTACTTTCATCTTTGAGCTGAGAAGTTATGTGAGTTTCTTAAGGATCACACAGCTGTAAATGAAAAAAAAGAAGGTGGTTGCACCAACAGTCTGACTTTAAAGCCCATGTTTTTCTCTCTATACCATTAAAGGAAAAGGCCTTCAACCCACAACTCTCTCTCATAGAAACATAATCTGTTAATAACTTTGATATAAAAATTATAAAGGTTTTTCTGGTTCTTTCATTGAGCCCCATGTCACCACTGCCACCAGGAAGCCATTGAAGAAACTCCAGTTCTGGGCTCTTTGCAGATCTGGGCTCCTAGAGCTCCATGAGCAAATTCTTCATGCTAGGTTTTCCTCCATTACCCTTGAAGGTCAGGTCCTCAGTGATGGAAAAGTCTTCATCCATCTGTGCAACTACATCGAACCTTGGGAGAACCTGTCCTTTTTGCAGAGAGAAAGTCTGAATCACCACTACCATCTGAACTGTGGCTGCCAAGTAAGGGAATTTCCATTTGCAAGGTCTTTTGGGGATGGGGAAAGGGTCTTGAGCCTTGCAGCCCTATTCTTCATGTATTCCTTCCTTTGTGCATGCATTTAGTCACTTGTACTATATTGGAAATCTGCCATGGATCAGGCACTGTACAAAGTTGGGGATAGGAAAGCAACATGGCCCATAGTGTGTGATCTCAGAGTACTTACATTTTGGCTGGGAAGGTGGCCATCATATAAAGAATGAGATAATGTAGCTACCATTTAGAGAGAGTCTTTCTGCTAGACCCAGCAATGGTGTATTTATTTAAAATATTTAATTTAGTCTTTATAACAAATTTATGAAGAGTTAAGATTTCTATTTTAAGGTGAAGAAATTAATGCTATAGGAAGTGAAATGATTTGTGCAAGGTCAGTGGTGGACCAAGGACCTCAGGCCTGTCTGACTCCTTGAGAGGCAATACTGTATGTTAGGAGATAGGGGAAAGGGAACTCAGAAGGAAATTTGGGGACTAGGAAAGGCTTTAGGACTCAGGGGCATTTGAGCTGGGTTGTAAGGATATGTAGGGGGCTGAAAGGCAATAATGGAAAAAGGATACCATACTCATGTTGATGTTGTGTGGCTATGACTCTAGATTACCACCTGCTATACAGTGCCCTGTACCATCTCAGCTCCCAACGAGTGCCTCTGGACAGACTGGCTGTTGGAACGGAAGCTCTATGGGTACCAGGCCCAGCATTATGTCTGCATGAAGCATGTTGATGGCACCTGCAGCTGGTACCAGGGCCGCCTGCCCCTCAGGAAGGAGTTTGTTGACATCATACAGCCGTAGTAGGGGCCAGTGACCATCACATTCCTTCAAGCTTCCTGAAGCGCAAGCCAGTTTTCCTTCCCTGTGAAGCTCTGGCTATTACCACCCGCCTCATCATGCCAGCCAATGGAAAGTACCAAGTAGATGGTCTGGCTAGTGTTAGGATAGGGATGGGGCGTGTTACAGCTTGTGTCCAAATGTCAGCCCAGCATCTGTCAAGGGCCACAGAAAATAATAAGACTTTTCTAGCCAGCATTCAGCCCATCTCCCCTGCTTCCCAAACCCTTTTAGGCGAGTTGAAACCTGTTACTGAAAGTTTTGATTTTGGCTTAGTTTGTTTTGTAAAGCCAGAACTATTCCCTTTTCTCCCCAGGAAAGTAGGTTTTCTCTTAAGGGGAGAAATGGTGAATATTATACAGATGAGATAATGTAGCCTTGTGATGTACAATACCAGAAGGTGGGTTGACAGAATCAGAAACAAGCTGATTTGGAGGAATGAAAAGAACAACCCACTGTGGCTGTATGTCCTCTACTCATGTCCCAACTCATCCTAATCCTCTCATATACTTTCATCTTTCTGGGGAGACACCTGGGGAATACAGAGTCACTCACTGTGAGACCCGAAATGGCTTAACCTCATTCTACATGATATAATCCCCTCTATACCATTCCTAGCAGAGGATCTGGCCCAGTTAACATACTTCTTTGGATAAGAACAGTCTTAGGTATTGTCTCTCCAGGTTAACTATCTTTAATGCCCTCAACTGATGTCCATAAAGCTTCTCCTCTGTTTCTTTTAGAAAGTCCTTCTCTACTAGATTACTAATGTCTTTATTCCTAATTCAGATTATTTTTAAGGCAAAAAAGAAGCCTTTCTCTTGTAGATGAAATTCCCTTTTAACTTCTGACACCTCAGAGAGATCTTAGGAGATCTCTTAAGGGTAAATCTCAGAACAGAAGACACGAGAGAAATAACACAAGGACATCTGGGGGGAAAAGACGATAGATGGGCAACATATTTTGCAACTGCTAAAACTGTTCTCAGTAGACAGCCCTACTGGACTTTATGGCAGGAAAAAAGCCAGTTTTGTTCTCTGTCTGCCCTAAAGTTCAATCCCCTAATCACTGTGTGTTAGACTCCCTGAGAACTCTAAGCACAGACCCCGTAGGTTTCCTTAGATTCCGTAAGGCTCCTTGGCTTGCCCTGAAAAGAGAAAGCCCTTATGTTCATCTCAAGGATTTATGAAAGATGAGGGCTTAAACTTCCAGAGTCTCTCCCTGGCAAAGATGAAAGAGGTAGTTCTTTTCAAGGCTCAAGGTTACTATTCATCTTTTATGTGTGGCTTGCTAATACGCAGGGACATACCCAATATGCCAAATGAAGGTTCTTGATTCACAGAAATGGTTCAAATGGAGATCCTTTTTGGAGTAGGGATCTCCGTCCCACAGTGTTGTCCAGTACAACACTGGAATGCTATGGCAGAAAGTCTCCATTGGTGGGTTAAGTAGGATCACCAACTGACCATGCAGGCCTTGGGCAGATGATGTAGGGATAGAGAGGAAGAAGAGAGTTGAGCTAGGGGTGGTCATAAAGGAAAAATATTAGCTGTAGCCTCTGCACCAACCAACCATGCCATCTCTCTGCTCCTACTGACATAGGGCCTGGCCTCAGAGAAGGCATAGTGTTGTTAACCCAGTCTTATCACAAGGAAGCCAAAGGAATGGAAGGGGCTGGTAAATAATTATAGGAGCAATATCTTACATCTGAGGGTGCTTCACACTTTTCCAGAAGGCTATTACTTAATCTCACTTACATTTTATAAGTATATATTAGATATCCTGGTCAGGAATAATTATGCCCATTTAACTTTCCTATTGAGAAACTCACACTCAGGGGATCTAACTAGTCCAATGATATGTGGCAGGGCCAGAGCCAGAACCCAAAACAGTAGGATCTTCTGATTGTTGATCCATAGGTTTGTTAACTTTCTCAACTTGATAAAATGCACTTATTTCTACTCTTCCCTATTTGGTCTCCAGAATTTGAAAACAAGGGGTTATCAATCAAAATTCAGCTGCTCTAGCCCCACAGTTCAATCCCAACAGAGTCTCTGAAGTTGAAATGCTGAGGCCCTCTTTAGGAACCCATAATCACCATGTGGCTCAGAATGTAAACAGCAGAGGAACTAAGGTCCCCACTCAGTCACCTACCATCTCTTTATGGTTGGGGTAGTATGTCTGCTCAATGAGTGGGAACTTTTCTCCTCCCAATGTCTTATAGATGGCCACCAGCTGGGCAAACTGCAAAAGAGAAACAAACGTTTCAGCTTATCTAAACACTGCTTCAGACAGGCAAACATCAAACAAATATTTATTGAGCATTTGCTCTTCTGGGGACTTTGTACAAAACACCGAGGATATAAAAGAGGAGTACAATTCTTACTTTTAAAGAATATATGCATTAGTTGGGGAAGGGAGAGAGACTGAACCAACATTCATTCAGTACCCATACAATTTTAATGATATTTCATTCATTCCCCATATCAAACTGATGAGCTAGGTATTTTATCATCTTTATTTTACATAGGAGACTCAGAGGTGGTGGAATAGTTGCCTGAAGTCACAGAGCTGCAAAGAGGTGAAGCTGGGATTGAAATTTGGATCTCTAACCTTAAATACACACGTCTCTAGAGATGACAACTGATGAAGCTATATAGGTAACATGGGGACAAGTCTTGAAAGTTCAAATGCTAAAAAAGTAGCTGTTTTCTGCAGGCAGTATGGAGTCATAAGAATTTGAGCAGGAGTCATGGATATAGCTGTTCCTTAGGAAGATTTTGATGCTTATGGTATGAAGGATAGACAGGCCTAGTCTCTCTAGGACTTACTACTCATCTATGAACTGAACTCACTGGATCCTACCTAGGAGAATCCAAAACAACTCTATGAAGAAGACGTGGGGTACACATACTGACAGTGTGAGTATTGAAAAGCCTCTGGCAAATATCTAGCACCCCCTGGAGTCCCTTGCCCCCACATTTTATAAGTGAAAAAACTGAAGCCCAGAGAGAGCACTTGCCCAAGGTCACATAGTAGTTGAGCCGGAGTCACAGCCAGGCCCCTTTATTTCCAGTCTATAACTCTTCCTACTCCTTCACATGGCTGCATTCAGACTCTGAAGAGACCACGCCATTCCTGGAGGAACACACTGGACTTTTCTCCTCAATCCATTCAAACACACACTCACCCACCCACCTACCTCCAGTGCACTGGCAGCAGGGGTAATCCAGCATCTTCCCTCTAGTGCTACTTAGGTTAGTTTACACTCTAAACCAGTGATATCTGGAACTGCTAGAAGGAAAAGTTGCCAGATCAAACTTGCCTTCTATTTATCAGAGAAAGGAAAGCTAGAACATTTTTCAAAAGCTCGGGTCTTATTCTCTATAAGGGATGTTGGTACATGAGCCAGTGGGGACAAGGGAGTGTGGGTGGAGGAGTAGAAACTTAGAACTGGGTTGTTAGAAAGCTGGGTTAGTCTTCTGGTTCTTGTTTTACCTTGACCTTGCAAGGTGTCCTTGGGCAAATCATTTCTCCTCCCCAGGCCTCATTTTCTTCATAAATAAAATGAAGAGAGTGAATTTGATCAGTTCCTCAAACTTTTTACCATAAAGGAACAACATTTTATTGCGACCAGGTAGGTCGCTTCTTGCCCATTGCATGCCCTACTGTACCCTGCTGTCCTTGCCATTCTTCAGTTTTTCAGCTTGCTTTGACTGTCAAGACCAACCCCTCAGAATTTTCTTGCCTTCTCTGATTCTTTTCATTACCCCATCTGACCTTTAAGTCCTGCCTGCCTATCTTGGCCAGCATGGATTCCTGTTCTGCCTCTGGATAACTGACCGAGCTCCCAAGGCTCTCCAGCATTGCCAGCAAGCTGATGCCAGCTCTGCCTAACAACCTCTGTCCTGCTGCAGCCCACGCCCTGGCATGGCACCAAGGCATGTGGGACCTTATCTTTCCAGCATGTGAGAGAGTTACAGACACCACAGCGATGCCAGGAAGGCCCACGGCAAAATCCCAGAGTCCTGGGACAGCAAGACTAAAATGGCAGCCAGTTCCCAGGCACTAGTTAGGTGCCTGGGAGGTCACCCTACCCTCCTCCACTTTATCTCCAGCAGTCTCTGTCTGCTTAAGGTACTGGGCTTGGCATCTAACCCCTGCCTCCTTGGAAACTTAGATTAAGTCACAAGCAGACAATTACCAATTAAACAAATGTAATATCTGATAAGGGTTATTTCCTCTATGCATTGACAAAACAATGGGTTTAGGAGCTGGGGGTGGTGTTGGCAATGAATAGGAAGATAATGTTCATATTATCACTACTTCTTCATTGAATCAGGAAAGACTTCTTGGAAGAAATGTGATTTCAGGATCAGTCTGAGTTTAATATGTTATCCTTGGTCCTCCTGGAAATAAATGCTTTAATTCAACTCTTGTGCCTCTGTCTCTAAAACACCCAAATGGAGTGATAGGATTTTTAGATAAATTTGCAACAATATGGGATGGTGGCATTCTTACTTTCTCTGGAATGCTACCTTCATTGATAGGGCTACTTCTGCTTCCAAAATCCCAGGGCACAGCTTGCCCTGACCAATATATAATAGCAGATGTACTCAGAGACACAGTGATGCAAGGTAGAGCCTTAATAACCCAAGTGAGGCCTCCCCTCATACCAAGAGCAGTCACAATAAAGAAATATAGAAAATATGAACAAAGTCATCATCTCAGAGGAATCCTCCCTACACTGTCACCAAATTTGTTCACTCCCATTAACAAGCAGCAAACGATATCTAAAATGCCATTAGTATGGCAGCTGCCTAATGAAAATGAAGGGAGAACTTGGTGTCTGGCCAGGGAGCCTTGCTGTTCTCATATGATGCCAAAGGCAATGTGCTGGGATTGTGAATGGGTGAGAATGTGAACCCTCACCAGATCCCAGATCCCAGGAGAGGCAAAGCCCTAAGTATAGGCTCTCTGATCCTCCCACCCTGGCCTCTGGCATAGTTTTGGAACATAAAGGAGGGGGCTATTTTCTTTAAGAGATCCTAAATACTAGGGGTCTATAACAACCAGGCTGGCAAACTGGTGACAGGTTATTACTATTATCCTAGTTGAGAGACAAAGAAACCAGGCACAGAGAAATTTACTTAGAAGAAAAAAACTAGCAATAGCAGAATCATCCTGTGTGACTATGAGGGAGCCAAATTCCAGCAGGTACTGAAAGAGCAGGAAGGAAAGGGCTAGGGCTTATGTGGAGTAGGGAAGGTTGTGTGACTCGGGGGGATAAAAAGAAGTCCCTAGAAAAGAAACTTGGTGAAGGCCTCAAATATGTTCTTCTGTGATCAGTAACACATTCAAATCATACATCTCTTTCGGTTTGTATTCGCAAAACTCTAGAATCCTTGCATGCCTCTCAGGCCAGAGGCATCTGCACGAGTGGTGATCAGGAACGCAACCCTCCCTCCTCAGCCACAGCAGCTCCCCTGACTCCTCACTCATTGGTCTTTCTTTTACATGGTCAGGTCTTCCTGGTTTCCAAGGGAACGGGAAAACTGTGAGTTCAGGTGTAAAGAGATCAGGAGCAAAGGGGATAGGTCCATCTGGTTAAGGAGCATCCCCTCCAGCTCCCTGGGTGGTGGAGAGGCTTGGGGTCTGAGAACTTCACAGTAACCCTTGGCAAGCCAGTGTGATGGCTGAAGTGATTTTTGAAAAACAAGAGGAAGAGGATGTGACTGGGAGCAGGTGTTTCCTTCTAAGAGGGCAGCCTGGAGCTGGGTCCCTACTGGCTCCAGGCCTTTCCAATAGAACATTCAGAGGCAAGAAACAGGTATTTTTATTCTTGAATCTTATGGCTGAGGGCACAGCCTGCAGACCTACAAAGACTTCTTTACAGCATCTTTGTGTGACTTTGCTGTGAGGCCAAAGGTCTGCTCTACATCAAAGGCAGCCCAGCAGTCGATAATGTTTTATTGCAAGAGCCCACCCTACCCCATGTCTTGTTTGAAGCTCCTCTCACACCCTCTCAGCTGTGCCTAGTGCATCTTGATTACCAGTGGTCCCTCCTGGGGGACTGGGTGATATAGGAACTGGATCCCACCCTTTTACCTGGGGGGGAATGGGCCTCACTCACCACCCATGGCTTGTCACAGAAGTTGTAAATGGATTCCAGTGAGTTGATGCTGGGGAGGCCTGCGTATTGCATGCCAATGACAAGGTGACGGAAGTCCTCATTCTCTGCCATGCCGAATGCATGCTGCCGGATAAGCACAAAGTCTGGCCGGAAGGACCTGGTAAAAATGTAGAGGCAAGTTTCCCATCAACCAGCCCCTCAGGTCATATATCATCTTGTCTCCTATTTCCAAAGCCCTAGACAGAGAAGAGGTATTAAGGGTCACCTGACGTAAGCCCCTCATTTTAATATTCTTTTATAGATGAGGAAGTGAGGTATTATGGCACCTCTTAAAGGAGATTTAAGGAGCAGATACCTGAAGTTCCCTTATTCCTCTGGATTAAGCACTGTCTTTTTCTAAGGTACATATTCCCTCAGCAGGGAAGAAAGAACACTTTCGGACCCTCCACCTTAAATGAACAAGAATTTACCTGATACCTATGGGGAAAAAAAAGAGCAGAAGCTCCTTGTGGCTTCAGAGTTTATGCTCCAAGAGCACCCCAGTAGATTTCGAAGACATATTTCCCTGACTTTACCACCCTGCTACAGAGATCCCTGAACTCAGTGTCCTATTCTGACTCCTTAAAGCTGCTCCTTAAAATAGGCTATGCCCTCATCAGGCCCCCAGAGGAGCAAGGGTCCTGGCTGGGTGAGAACAGATGCCAAACTTCCCAATGTTATTCTTCCAAAGTGTACACTAGGGAGGGGTGCAAATATTTTTCGAAGAACTGAGGTTGAGCAATGGCTACAGGAAGCACTGGGAGTACAGAATGTTCCCATGCATGGGAAGGCTCCCTGTGTTTCCCCTCTAGCCAGCAAAGCTCCTCAGCTGCTCTAGCTTCATGCCCTGACTCCAAGGGAACCCCACCTTCCCAGAAAGTCAGTTCTGTGGCACCATTCTCCCTCAGGGCTCTGGAGCTTGCCAGTTTCACACCATACGCAATGACCCCCCCCTGATTCTCTGCCCAGGCACACATTCAACCCCCCACCTACAGCTCTAGTATCACCTGGGCTCAGAGATCAGTCTTTTAAAGTGGGGGTGAAAGAAGCCCTCCTCAGTCACTCAAGGACTACAGCATCAAGTCAGTATGGCACGTGCTGCAGCTGTTCTGATCTCCCTGTGCCTCAGTTCTGGCAAACTGGCTCCAGCTGTATGCTTGAGATCAAACCTTAAATGCCAGTTATAGGAACTGAACCCTTGATTTCCTACACTGGCCAGCTCTTAAGTTCCTACAGGCGTACCTGGAAGGGCCTGCCTTCGTTTTGCCAGATCCCTCCTGGCACCCTGCTATGGACCTTTCTGTCATCACATCCTTGTGTTCATGCATCACTATGACTCACGTTACCTGCAGCTGAAGGGGCCCATTATTCTCTCTTGTGCTCAGTCCCCACCTGGATGGACATCTATTTTACTGTCCTCCTCATCTCTAGGATGGATGAGTTCACATTTCCTATTGTTAGGTTCCAGACACCTGAGCTTTGCCTTCCCTATCACTGAGCCACTTCCTATTGGACATCGGAGACCTCAGTGTTCGGATGCTGTAGATTGAGGTAGGGAAGAGGATGAAGTAAAGATTCTTCCTGGCACAAGATTCTGTATCTGAAAACCTGACACCACGCTGAGCCTGTGGGGAAAATGACATCGTGGAAACCACTTTCCCCCATCTGGAATTCTTGTTACCTCCCTCCTAGAACTGTTTTATTAAATTTGATCACATCTGTAAGTTACCCAACACGCCATGTGGAATGTAAGTGTCCTGTAACTGCAAATTTTCTTCCATCCACGATGTCCCTTCCAACCTAGACTTTCCTATCAGACTTATGAATTCCCAGGACTGAGGAACATAGAAAGACTACAGGGCTGGGAGTTAAGAAAATTCACATAAAAACACAAGGCTCTGCTACCAACTCACTAAGTGAATCTAAGCAAATCAATGGAGGGTTAGGGTTAGGGTTAGGGTTAGGAGGTTGAACTATATCAGAAGTTTTCAAAAAAATTTTTTTTTAAAGGAATGGAATCCTCTTTTTCAGGGAAAATATGTGCAGAGATAAAAGCACAAAAATCACACTGGTGGAAGTGGGGCTGGGATAGAACTCCTCGGATAGGAATCTGGTTACCTCTAAATGAGTCCTGAGTCCTTTGTCGACCATTAGACTAAGAGCTCCCTGAGAGAAGGAGCTGGTTTTCTCTGTCTTCCTCTACCACTTGTACTTAGCATACATCATTAACTTGCATACTATATATATGGCACTGCCTTCCTACTCCAACACTTGACTTTGAAACCACTTACGCAAACCAAAGACAATAACTCTGAAGAAAGTAGCAGTGACCCTGGGGACAGAAGGGACCTTACCGGACAACTTTTGTGCCATTCCGGAGCACCTGCATATCCACAGCGTAGGTCCCATCTGCATGGGCCACCAGGTTGAGCTCTGAAAATTCCGCCTGGAAAATAACAGCAAGGAATTAAAAGGGTAGAGTTTACATTATGTGTTTTTTACTACAACTAAAATTGTAAAAAAACCAAAAATTAAAAATAAATAAATAAAAATAACTATAGGGAAATAAGCCACAGAACAGTAGCAGCCCTCGCACCAAACATTTATTCAGTTTTCAAAACATTTTCACGAACTTTTATAGTAATTCTGTGAGGCAGGAAGGCGAGAGATAATTCTCCCCATTTACCGAAGAAGCAGTTAAGTAACTTTCTGAACAAACAAAATTTACTGTTGGCAGAGACAGGGGCAGAGCTCAGGTCTTCTGACAACTCTGTGCTGCCTTTCTATACTTTGGGAATGTAAACTGGGGCAACATCCCATCTGTCAGTTTCAACATAAAAACACCAGATTTTAATTTAGGCAACTGTTACTTCTGCTTTACCCCAGTTAGCTCCATGGACTTTAGGAAAATCACTTGTCCTCCTGGGAGTGGGGGGAGGGCAGGGAGAGTTTCTTTCATCTATAAAATAGGAATAATTTTTAATCAACCTTGACTATCCAACAGGTTGTTTAAAGAACTGAATACAATAATGGGTAGGAACATACTCTGTAAATCATAGCACACTGTGTAAAGAATGATGAGTAAATTCTCTTATTACATAGAAAGTGCATGCATTGTTTAAACTGGACATTCCCCTCTCCACCCAAATGGACTTAATCTCTATCTATCATGAAGCAAAGGGTAGAGGAAGTTTTAAAAAAAGGGGGGGGGGACTTTCAGGACATCACTACATTAAAAGAAGTAGGGGTGTGTGTGTGTGTGTGTGTGTGTGTGTGTGTGTGTGTGTGTGTGTGTGTGTGTGTGTGTGTGTTTTAATTCTCTCTGGAGTATAGCTTCACACTCAGAGTAGGCAGCATGGGAGGCTGCACAACTGAAGGGCAGGTATGTGCCAGTCCAGGAATATCATGCCATCAACAATATGGAGGTGTGGCCAGTGTCCCAGGAAGATAATCCTCTAAGGTTTTCCTCCGCCTGAGAACACACTACAAGAGAGCCCTAAGAACTACATTCCTCATTACTTTATAGACACCAGCACCATGAAAAGAAGTCGGGGAAGTTGAAAGGCAGCCTTCATGGTCATATCTCATAGAAAGAAAAGCCCCAGGGAACAAGGTGGGGGAGAGGAGATGAAGAGCCTGGAATCCAGTGACAAACACTGTACTCCACTCTGAAAACCAGATGATTCACTTTGCGATGTCAAGAGAGAATAATGATGACGCAGATGTAACTCTAGGCTTCAGGGTAATTACCTGTTCCACTTTGATGTCATAATCTCCAAGGACTTTTTTACCTCGGAAGCACTTGGCCCTGGAAAATGAAAACACAAACAAAAACAAAACCGAAACCAAAACAAAAAACACAAAAATTAGTTTTGTACAAGTTTCTGAGACCAGAAATTTCCTATCATAAAGAAGAGGACTAGAGCAGACAGAACCCCAGAATGAGAGTCAAGAGACCTGGAATAGGGTTGGACCCTAACTCAACTACTGGATCATAAGGGAGCCTCAAGCAAATCACTCAGTTTTTACACTCAGTTTACCCATCCACAAAATAATCCAATGCAGTTTTCACTCCCTGGTTTTGGGATTTTATAATATCCTCCTTTGTCTTAGGGCTACAAAAGAAGTCTAGAAGTAGGAATTTCCCTAAATGATTCCTGGTAAAGACCAAATCAGTACCACACATCTCTATACTTTCCTTATCTTCCCCCATCTCTCCAATTTTCTAGGTGGGTTCCACCCTTGGAATTTTAGTTTTTAAAGAAACTTATCATTTTACCTCTTCATACCTATACTTCCAAAAAGGATTTGCAGCAATTAATAATTTAAAAGGCAGATATAAGCAACAAAGTAAGGATTAAAGGACAATCAGTGAATGACAGCATTAATTATACCAGAAAAGAAATTTTAAAAGGAAGGAGGCTGAGGAAAGCTACTATAATTAAACATAAAACCTATTCCATATTTCTGAATTTCAGTCAAGAAAACTAGTCAGGCCAAGTTATGTAGTACTTATTATCACCTATCTACTATATACTATTCCCAGAACTTGAAATTTCAAATTAGCATGTTTCACTGGAGGTTTCTAAAAGGCCCTCTCCAGGAGCCTGGGTGGCTCAGTGCATTAAAGCCTCTGCCTTCGGCTCAGGTCATGATCTCAGGGTCCTGGGATCAAGGCCCACATCGGGCTCTCTGCTCAGCAGGGAGCCTGCTTCCTCCTCTCTCTGCGTGCCTCTCTGCCTACTTGTGATCTCTCTCAAATTAAAAAAAATAAAAAAAATAAAAAAATAAAAGTCCCTCTCCAAAATAAAGGGATAAACTAAGATTTATTGGGTATAATGTTCTAGGAATTGTGTGCAAGTTGCTTTCAAGAACATCTCATTTAATCCTAATAACAATTTATGATATAGGGAGAAAGTTTTCATTTTTGGGATGAGGAAACCAAGACTCAGAGGAGAAACAATGTATTCACAGTCACATGGTAAGTTTGTGACAGAGCCAGTATTCACACCCAAGTCTGAATCCAGTGCTCCTGGGGCTGTATAGTCATCTCCCTCTGCTGATTCATTCTCTCCATCTTCATTTCCACCATTACAAAAACTGACTTGTCATGTGTGCTACACTGCATGTTTTTTCCCCCGTTTTCCTTCTTCCACTCAAAAGGGACTTAATGTTGTGAACACTAGTTCTACTACAAATACTTCCTACCCTGGTTCCTGTGAACTACCCAGGACAAGGCCAGGCTGTTTCCTTTCCTCTCTGCTGGAACAGTCCGTTCTAGGAAGTTGTCATTTGTCCTATCCAAGTCCCTGGCCACCCTCAAATTGTTCCTCAGAGGCATTCAGCCATCCTGGAGCTGGATCACTGAAGCCTATTCCTCAACTTTTGCCCCAATAACTCACTAAGCTTCATCAGCTTGATTCCAGAACCCTGTTCAACATTTATAGCTCAGCAACCCCCTCCAGAAAGGGGCCTGTACTGTATCCTGTCCCGGTGGCTACTGCTCTAACTTATTTATGGACTTAAATAATAATCTACACATGGCACTACCACCGTTCTGTAGATCTTCAATTCTGTAGGCCTTTGTCCAGGACTATAAAAAGGAGAAATGGAGTAAATGACCTCGAAGGTTCCTTTCTTGTATTCATGAGGTGTGTCCACCTTATCACCAGCAATGCTTTTCTGATGCTTCCTCTTATCTTCCTGTCTCAAAATAGCTCTCATTCTGTGAGGTAAGTCTCAGAGATGTTCACAATAACCGATACCTTGCACTTCCAAAGCATAATTCCTTGCCTTATTTGTTCCTTACAACTTAGGGAAGCAGCCAGGGCAGACAGCACTGTTTGTTTGACCAATGGGGAAACTGAAACCCAGAGCAGTGAATTCATATGCCCAAGCCACAGAAAAGTTCATACGAGCTAGGCTTAGAACTAAGAGTTTACAACTAGATGCTTCTGTGTTGCCAAGAATTCTTTATTCACTCACTTACTTTGTGAGTTTACAACACTGATATTGAAGTATATTTATAGATTCTGGCTGGATTTATCTGCCACTTCCTGCACCTGCCCACTGACCAAGTTGGCTAATGATACTGTTTGCATGCCTTTTCCCTGCCCCCACCTCTCCAACGATCTTAATGCCTTTTCCTTAAGGTAATTCGTCCTGTTGAAAATCTTAATCTGTGTTTCCTGACTCCAGGTCACTGACCTCTGTTGGCTGAGCACAATCTTATGGAAAACGAGCTAAAGATGGCAGGCAGATGGGGTACAGAGCCTTATTCTGGAGAATGAGCACATTTTCCTAGCTCTAGTCCTTAGAAATTTAGGTTCCAGGTATTTTCATGAAAAAATTTTCTGATTTATAAGCAAGTGACAGAAGTACCTCCTGATAGTACTAAGAGAGCACTTTTAGGAAGCAGCATGTTAGAATCCAGAGGAGTTGTGAATCACAGGGCTCTGAAATCATAGTCTGGGTGGAAATCCTAGATGTAGCCTTTCCTGGTGCTATGATCTTAGGCAACTGGCTTAAATTAAAAAGAAGAAAAAAGTATTGGAATCAATTAATCTACCTTCAAAAGCACATAAAATAAGATAAAAAAATAAGTTTCTCCTTTCCCATTTCTTTTTCATCACACATAATCCCCATTATCAGTTGAAAGCATATCCGTCCAGTGTAGGAAAAATGTCTGCACACATATATGCTTCACACATACATGTAGAACTATGCTACATAAACTCTTCTTTTGAACCTTGATTTTTATTGCACTCAAAAATACATCTTAGTGATTTTGTTTTCAGTACATACTGATGACTTCATTCTTTTTAATGGTTGCATGAAATGCTATTTGAAAGTCATACAGTGATTTCACCATATATATTGGTGAGCATTTAGATTTCCAGTTTTGGTGTTGTTTTTACCATTATAAACAGTGCTATAATGGCTAACACTTAAGAATATATCCATAGGAGGGAATCCTGGGTGGTGCAGTCAGCTAAGCCTCTGATTCTTGGTTTCGGCTCAGGTCACGCTCTGGGGTCCTGAGATTGAGACTCATACTGGGCTCTGTGCTGAGTGTGGAGTCCACTTTCTCTCTCCCTCTGCCCCCCTTCCCCTCTTTTCTGAAACAAATAAATAAATCTTAAAAACATATATATCCGGGGCACTTGCGTGGCTCAGTTGGTTAAGCATCCGCCTTCAGTTCAGGTAATGAGATCCTAGGATGGAGCCACACATCGGGCTCCCTGCTCAATGGGGATCTTGCTTCTCCCTCTCCCTCTGCTGCTCTCCTGCTTGTACTCTCTCTCTCTCAAAGAAATAAATAAAATATTTAAATATATATATCTAATATATATTTAAATATATATTATATATTTCTTATATATATAATATATATAATCCATAGGAAAAAAGAATACAACCATAGGATAAATAAATTATCTTTTCCAAGTGTACTGAGATATAATTGACAAAATTGTATATATTTAAAGTGTGCATCATCATGATGACTTAATATACCTATACTGTGTGAAATGGGGAGTACCACACTCAGGTTAATTAACATATCTATCACCTCACATAGTTACCATTTTATGTGTGTGTGGTGAGAACACATAAGATCTATTCTCTTAGAAAATTTCACGTATACGATACAGTATTATTAACTATAGTTACCATATTAACTATAGTTACTGGTAACTACAGTTACCAGTATTATTAACTATAGTTAACTATAGTTACATATAGGATGCACATTAGAAGGATAAACAATTTATTGCAGAATTGCTGGTGCAAAGAACAGAAACAGTTATAGTTTTTACTAATATGGCCACAAGGCCCACCCCCCATGAGGAAAATATACCACTCTTTCTCAGTGTTTGAAAGTTTGGGAAAGTTACTTCACCTCCCTTAGTTCCCTTCTCCCTCACCCAACCCCCCCAGTTTCTGCAAGAACTGGGCACAGAGAAAGACTTTCTGACTGACGGTCTTGTTAAACCAGACCAAATTTACCTTCTTTGCTCAATCCTAAACAGAACCCAAGATGTACATCCTTAAAGCACAGACTAAAAATATCTATGGTGCCTGTGTTGTCAATTTCCCCCTATTGTAACATTTTCTTAACAAGCCTAGCAGCTGAGGATCTATGTGAGTTTAATGGCTTACAGCTTCCTTGATGGGCCAGGCAATGAACTATCCCACCTTATTGCTAAAATGAGTAGAGGCTTCTAGATTTAACTCTTCGTATTCAATGCAATGAATATGCTTGCCAATTCCTATCCAACTAGGGCTTGTAAGGCTGAGGAGCACGATTTCAGATACTCTTCTGCTAAGGCTCCTGCAAAACTGGCCCAACTCGAATTCTCCCTCTTTTATGCATGGGATAATGGAGAAAGGTCTAGAAATAAAAGCCAGCGGAGTTCACCCATAGTTCTACCACTTTTCAACTGTGTGACTTTGGGCAAGTAATTACTTCTCTCAACCTTAGTTTCCTCATGTATAAAATAGGGTTAATAATAATTATAATACTAAGAGCAAGCATTCACTATGCACTAGCACAGCATTTTATGTATTTTTACATTTTATTTATGTATATTATATATTCTAAGTATTTTATGTATTTTACCTCATTTATTAGTATCTTACTCACAGGTTGTTGTGAAGACTTAATAAAGTTAGATGAAAATAACTGACATGAAAGTGTTCTGGAAACTCAGAAATGCTATGCAAATAGGAAGTACTATTAGCAAAATGCAACAAACATTTATGTACCAGGTCTTATTATTGTTTTGTTATTACCACAGCCAACATGGCCTCTTCCTCTTCTAAACTTTCTTCCCATTTATTGTCTGCTCATATTTGGCTCATAGCATCATCATCTGATACCAACTTTCAAACTGAGTTGTCCAATAATCTGGGACACCCCTCTCCCCCTCTCAGCCACAGACAACTGGATTATGTAATAATGCTTGGGGTAAGGATCCATGTGAGCCCTGGATTTTCCAGAACATTTTAGATTTTAAATAACGATTTTGTCCTGTTGTCAGGTTATATGATCTGAGCTAATAAAGCCTATACAAACATAGTCATTGTATGTATAAATTTCCAACTCCTTTACTGAGCTATGTACTTACCTAGATTCACAATCAGGGCTTGCTTATTGACTAGAGATGTTGGGAGTGATGGTTTTGGCTGCACAAATGTAGAAAACCAGAAGAGGCCACCTTCAGGACTGAGCACATTCAGCCTGTCTCTGCAGGCCCAGCCTCCTCTCTCCTCACATGTGCACATCTGAGGATATCATATGATAATGTGTTCTCAATCTCCATCCACAATGGAACTAAAGGACCTAAAAACAGCTTATAGTGTAAAACTTCCCTAGGTGCTGAAGTTTGTATAGGAATCAAAACCTCAAGCTAGAATATGAAAGCACTAACAGGCATTCTTAGAGCTCTGGAACCAGTCTAGCACCTAGTAAATGCTTGGCACTGGTCCGGATACTTATCTTTAACATGGTGCTGTTTCTGGCACTTATGGTCCCACTGGCCTCGTTCCTTCAGTCAAGCATCTCTAGGCATCAAGAAATTAGAAAGTAAGCTAGAAATACTAGAGGATTCCTATTTCCCACCCTATGGTAAAATTAGGCCTGTCGGTCTTGGAGAGAGTTTGTGAGGGCCTGCCGCCACCCACTGGCAAGATGTGTACTGCAGACATGCTGTGGTCCCAGCTCACCACTTAGGCAGCTGAAGAGGCACCAGTGCCACGGGCCAAGGAATATCCCTCCAGGTGTTTATTTGCTGCTTTGACAGATAATGCCTGAAAATCCACTGTTTCTCCTAGAAAGTGTGTGTCCATACACCCCAAGCTAGATACTTAGCTTTTTGCAACCTCTAGAAAAGAAAGGCTATGATTTGTCAGTAAATTCAGCAACAATTTACTGAGTATCCAATGGTAGGTGCTGGGACTGTAAAAATGCACTAGTAGTTGCCAAGTAGAGAAAGCACAGTCTAGAAAAGGAGAATGTTATCTCTGACCAATACGGGTTACTGCTAAGGTCCCTTGTAACTCTTAAGATTTATAACTAGTATTCATATTCCCACCTTTCAATCTTTCTTTAAAAAACATGTAAAGCACACTAAAACAACAACAGAAGTTTCATGTAGCTCAGAAACATGTACAGTGAAAAGTAAGGTCCCTCCACCTTCAGGAAGCTCACAGGTTAGTGGAAAACAGAAGCATGAATAAAAGGTATATGCGTAAATATAGGGAATAAGCTGTAGCAGGATTATAAATAAGGCACTTCAGGAGCTCAAAGGGAGTTCTCTTTGCTTGTAGAAGTCTGGGAAGGCTCCAGAGAGAGATCTCAGTCTTAAAGAATGAGTAGGAATTTGCCACAAGAAGGAGCAGAATTGAATGGCTGAGTGTGAAGGCACAGAGGCTACCTGAGCACAGAACACTGCAGGGAAGGACACTACAGGCTGAGCAGTGGGAGCTGCAGGTCCCAAGAAAGAAAAGCATTGAACTGGCTGGCAAAGGATTTAGATGTGAGACTGAATAGCTGGGACTTACTGGCTAGCTTCCAAAAGGTGAGTGTGTGTGTGTGTGTGTGTGTGTGTGTGTGTGTGTGTGTGTGTATGTGTGTGTGTTTAACACTTTTTATTATGAAAAAACTAACTTTAATAGTTATCAACATTTTGCCAATCTTTTTCATCTATCACCATCATTGTTGTGGAGACTACTGTCTGAGCATTTTAAAACAAATCCCCAAAATTATGTTATTTCTTCTATAAAATTTTAAGTACTATCTCTAACTGGGGTTGGTTTATTTTTTTAACGTAACAAAATATATATAACAAAAGTTGCCATTTTTAATCATTTTTAAGTCTAAAATTCAGTGGCATTACAATTGCCAAACTATGGAAAAAGCCAAGGTGCCCTTCAACAGACAAATGGATAAAGAAGATATAGTCCATATATACAGTGGAATATTACGTCTCCATCAGAAAGGATGAATACCCAACTTTTGTAGCAACATGGATGGGATTGGAGGAGATTATGTTGAGTGAAACAAGCCATGCAGAGAAAGTCAAGTATCATATAGTTTCACTTACTTGTGGAGCATAAGGAGTAACACGGAGGATATTAGGGGAAGGAAAGGAAATGTGAGTTGGGGTAAATCAGAGAGGAAGATAAAGGATGAGAGACTTTGGACTCTGAGAAACAAAATGAGGGTTTTGGAAGGGAGAGGGGAGGGGGGACTGGGTGAGCCTGGTGGTGGGTACTGAGGGCACATATTGCATGGAGCACTGGGTGTGGGGCATAAACAATGAAACTTGGAACACTGAAAAAATAAAATAAATTATTATTAAAAAAATAAAATTCAGTAGCATTAAATACATTCACATTGTTGTGTAATCATCATCACTACTTCCAAAACTTTTTCATCCTCCAAAATAGAAACTCTGTAGCCATTATGCAGTAAGTGCCCAGTCCCTGGTAACCTCTAATCTACTTTTCATCTATGAATTTCCCTATCTTAGAGTAATGACTTTAATAATTAATTTATTATTTAATAATTTATAATTTTTAACATCTGAGTCTAGATTTACTGAGACTATATTCAAATTTTCCAAACTACCTCTAGAATGTCATCAAAAATATTAAGCAGGGAGGTGACATGATCAGTTGTGCCTAAAATCTGAGAGAACATCTTACCTGGAATGTGGGAAAGACTGGAGGGAGCGTATCAGGACTTGAAGTCATTTGGGAAGCTGGTGCAGTAACCAAATTTCAGGACTTGGTTTTACCGGTATGTAACAGATTGATCACTACTAAACAGAACTCATCTGGCAACTCAACTGATCCTTTGATTGATTAGACCTCAGAACTTTATAGCTGGCTGGAAAATGACAGTTATTTAAAAAGATGATTAAAAAGGTATTAAGAAAGGATTTAATGAAGCCATGGGACTCTTACTAAAGATGTTCTGGAACAGAGATATAAATGAGACCTCAAATAGTCAGGTAGGGCCTTAACATTGGTAAAGGGTTCTTAACTTAAATTTGGGCTTGTTTTCTAATTCATGAACCATAAAACTTTTTCAGTATGTGGAGAAATGTCTGTTATGGATAATTGGTTTAGGAATAAGAAGCAAACAGCAGGAGTAAGTGAACACTTCTCTGGATAAAGGGTTCTGTGGGGGGCACCTGGGTGGCTCAGTTGTTGAGCATCTGCCTTTGGCTCGGGTCATGATCCCGGAGTCCTGGGACTCCCTGCTCGGCGGGAAGCCTGCTTCTCCCTCTCTTACTTCCTCTGCTTGTGTTCCCTCTCTCGCTGTGCTTCTCTGTCAGATAAATAAATAAAATCTTAATAAAAAAAAAGAGTTCTGTGGCTGCTCCTTGATATCATTAATTCAGTGATTATGCTGTTCAATCAAATGCCCTGCAAGTAAGACACTTCTTAAATGGAAAGTGAGCTGCATGGTGTCTTAGCTAACACCATATAATAATCTGGAAGAGAGTACAAGAGGAAATATAAATGATCTGGAAGAGAGTACAAGAGGAAACTGCCAAGTTTGCAGATGGCATTCAGCTCTTCCAGGGATTAAAATGCCAAGCTGATTAGGGGTAAACTGAAAGAAGATGTGGACGTGGGCAGAAAAGTGGCAGAGGAGTTTCAATGTGACTAAGTGTAAGAAAACACATTCAGGGGAAATGATTTTGATCACAGGATCACCCAGTAAAGAAATCTGAAATGATGGGGAAAGAAAAAAAAGATATCACTTCTGTACGTTGTCACAGACAAAACATAAAAAGACCGAGAGTACAAGGTTAAAAAATGTTGGGTATCATCAGAAAGTTTATTGGAAAACCAACATAAAGGCTTTCTTATACTCTGAACTATCCTTGTACAAGGACTTTTATATTTCTGATCAAGCGTATTAAGACCACTTATCTAAAAACAAATGATATAATTAAAGTAAAAATGGCCCAGGGGAAAAAAACGGAACAAAATGTGAAGGCTCTGATTTTAGGGAGGACTGAGAAGACATTATTTCATTTCAGAAATTTCTCAGTGGAAACAATGTCTTCTTCAGTCTTTAAAGGTAAAGATCCAAAGAGGACAGATGAGTGTAAGGAGGGAAAGAGAACAATGAATGACTACATATGTCATTCATCCCAAATAACCTATTAATCTCATGATATTTCACATCTTATAGGGAAGTCATCCCAATGTTACTCGTTTCATTGTAAAATAAAGCTTAGATAAACTAAGTGACTTGCTTAAAGGTAGCAGTTAATAGGTGGCAGAGCTAGTAAAATTAAATTTCTGGGCTTCTGATGATCAAATTTAGAGACTGTTTACTTCCTCAGATGGGGACTGTGCTCTTCATTTTTGCATTCCCAATACCTGTCATACTATTTGCTATTTGACACATAGTAGATGCTTAAGAAATGTTTATGTAGTTAATGAACTGAATATAGCTAGACATTTGGAGGTTAAGATCAGAAGTTCAGCCAAGCTCACTGTGAAAAAGTCCTGGGCTTGAAGGTTTCTGAGGATACCTACATAGTCCATTTCTCTGGAGTTTATGTTACTCCCTCAAGTTATCTGTGGGAAGACTTCAACAGTCTTAGGTGGCAAATGAGACCCCTTAATAAAAACAGCAATCTCAAAGCTCTGAAAATGACTAATTTCTGAGTAAACACCCTAGTTGTGACTTGATTTGGGAACACCAAGTCATCTTTTTTGAGCAGATTTTCCGAAGATCTCTATTGTGGGGAATAATTAAATGATGCAGTATAGCCAGATAACAAGATTATCATGTACGGAAGGAAAAAAAAAAGGAATCCTATAACTCAGAACACATGATAGAAAGATTAGGTGCATTTGTCTGTAATTATAGCAGAGCTACAGAACAGAATGCTTTGGAGTCATGGGAAAGATTCTCTTTCCATGACTGGCTTATAAAATTAAATCAGGCTGATTTGATTTTGAAGCAAAATGGGCTCAGTTATGAAGTTTGCTTTAGAGAAACATTAAGCAAATATAATTTTTAAAAGATATGGATTTACACTATGCTAGGTAAATATTGTTCCTAACATTGGCAAATCTCTAGATTTAACTCCAGTGTAGAATCACAAATCATATTCACAATAATCACTTTCATCGAAGATGCACATTTCCATCCATTTTTAGCAGACTAGATACAGTGGAATGTTCTTTATAATCTGGCCCCACCTTTCTATTTCTAATTTGTCTCCTATTATTTCCCTCCTGAAAGATAGCTGCAAAGTGTTGTATGATTTAGAAAAAGGCACTCCTTCCTCCAGATGGATACACTACTGTACTAGGGTACTTAACTTGAAAAAAAGAACATGGGGCTGAGTTTCATCCCCCACTAGTTTCCTTACTCAAATGCCCTTGTATGGAGAAAACCCTGCCCAAGTATATGTAGGAGCACTGTCCTACCACCATTCAGACACTGAATGGTACTACTACATCCATCTACCATTAAGACACTGTTTCCTACTACTACATCAATCTACCATTAAGGCACTGTTTCCTAACTACCTCTCATCAAACTACTGTCTCTGTGCATTGGTCTACTTAGAAATCACCCTTTTGGGCTGCCTGGGTGGCTCAGTCAGCTGAGTGTCCAACTCTTGGTTTCTGCTCAGGACTGTGGTCTCAGAGCCATAATCAAGCTATGTTGGGCTCTGCACTCAGCTCGGACTCTTCTTGGCATTCTCTTCCTCCCGACTGTTCCTCCCCTCACTTGTGCTCTCTCTCTGAAATAAATAAATAGAATCTTAAAAAAAAAAAAAAGACACCTCGTTCTCACAATAGCCAAGATATACAAACAATCTAAATGTCCACTGATGGGCAGATGGATAAGGGAAATCTGATGTATACATGTAATGGAATATTATTCAGCCTTTAAAAAGTAATCCTGCCATTTGCACCACGTGAACCTGGAGGACATTTATGCTAAGTAAACTAAGCCAGACACAGGTAAACACTGCATGATCTCACTTACATGTGGAATATAAAACAGTCAAACTCAGAAGCAGAGAGTAGAATGGTGGCTGCCAGAGAGTTGGGAGATTTTGGGAAAGACTCCAAAGTTTCAGTTAGGTAAGATGAAATGAGTTTTGCAGGGAAGAGGCAGAGGGAGAGGGAGAAACAGACTCCCCAGTGAGCGTGGAGACACATTTAGGGCTCAATTCCAGGACCCTGGAATCATGACCTGAACTGAAGGAGATGCTTAACCAACTGAGCCACCCATGCACCCAAAATTTGCTGAGAGTTCTTAACACACACACACACACACACAGTAATCTCAAAGGATATTTATGCATCTATTGAGATCCATATGTTTTTCTTATTACATTTGCTGCGGTGGTGAGTTACATTCATAGATATTCAAATGTTATAAGAACTCTGAGTTCCTGGGATGGACCCCATTGGGTCACCATGCATGATCCTTTTTATATATCATGGGATCCAATTCATTAAATGTTGTTAAGTATTGTTGATTCTATGTTTACTGGGGACTTTGGTTTTTGCTTCACTTTGGTGTCAGAGTAAGAATGATAGCTTCATAGAATGAGTTGGGGAGTAAGAGTGTTTGTGTAACTTGTAGGATCTCTACCGTGAATGTTTAGGGGAATTCACCTGTGAAGTTTGTTTCTACTTTTTTCCAGCCTTTGGATCCAGGAATAAGTCTTACTTTATTATATAATGTCCTTTTTGATACCTAATTGGATTCTATTAATTAATAGGTTAAAAGAATGATTGCTTCTAAATTTGTAAGTGGAATGAGATATTTTCTCTTTGCTTTTAGTCAAATTATTGCTAAGTTTATTGTAGCCTCAACCAAACTGGATGGACAGTCTCCTATCTTCTTTTTTGGTACAAATTTTATTAATTATCTTTGCATGTATCTTAAAACTTAATTACAGACCACTTGAGGGGCGCCTGGGTGGCTCAGTTGTTACGTGTCTGCCTTCGGCTCAGGTCATGAACCCGGAATCCCAGGATTGAGCCCTGCATCGGGCTCCCTGCTCCATGGGAAGCCTGCTTCTCCCTCTCTCACTCCCCCTGCTTGTATTCCTTCTCTGGCTGTGTTTCTCTCTGTCAAATAAATAAATAAAATCTTAAAAGAAAAAAAAAAGACCACTTGAAAATTCATGTTAAAAAAAAAGAGAAAGAAATCACCTCTCCTCATTTTTCAAAGTCCAAAACAAGTTCTGCCTCCCTTATGAATCTTCCCTGTCTTCCTCTCCAATGGTGGTTTTTCTTTCCTCTGAAAGCTTAGTCTGAAACTTATTCACTTGTCATGTTAAAAAGATACAGCTTTGTATTCCACTGACTCATTTATGTATGCCTTTTCCTACTGTATCAGAGCTTTCTGAAAGTGCACACTGTCTTGTATTTCCTTCCTACTCCCAACCACTCACTCTCACACTCATGTCTGCCTTAAACAAAGCATACTTGGGATAGTTAATTTTATCTGTCAACTTGACGGGACCACAGGTGCCCAAATATTTGGCTAAACATTATTCTGTGTGTGTCTGTGAAGGTGTTTTCTGGGTGATATTAACATTTGAGTAAGAACTGAGTAAAGTAGATTGCCCTCCCCAATGTAAGTGTACCTAATCTGATCCACTGAAGGCCTGAATAGAAAAAAAGATGGTGGGGATGCCTGGGTGGTTCAGTCAGTTAAGTGTCTGTTGTCAGCTCAGGTTACAATCCCAGGGCCCTGGGATTGAGCCCTACATTGGGCTTCTTGCTCAGCAGGAGTGTTGTTTCTCCCTCTTCCTCTGCATGCTACTCCCCCTGCTGTGTGCACTCTCTCTCTGTTAAATAAATAAATAGAATCTTAAGAAAGAAAAGAAAAGAAAAGAAAAGAAGGAAGGAAGGAAGCCAGCAAGCAAGCTAGATAGATGGAGTAAGGAAGAATTCACTGTCTCTGTCTTTGAGCTAGGGTCCCCACGTCCAAATACCACTAAACCGGGAGTTGGAACTTCAGCATATGAATTTGGCAGGGGGTGGATGGGTGGGGAAGATGGGACACACACACATTCAGTCCCATAACAAAATCCTTAATAAAGACCTGTTGCTTTATCCCTGGCAGAGGACACCCACCCATCTGAAATTTGAGGGAATAGGGAAATACAATACATAAAATAGAATCATATAGGAATATATAGTACTGTATACTCATCAATGTCAAAAGCAAATAGCCATTTACAACTTTCAGATAGAATATATACTTCCTGAATCACAAAGACGAAAGAGTACCTTTCCCACTGTGTTACAAAGAAACAAGTTACTTATACCAACTCAGAAATGTTGTATTTCAAGTTGCCAAGTGGTATGGCTCAGTGGAAAAAGCATGGATTTTAGAGCCAGATTAACCTGGATTTAAGTCGCAGATCCTCAATTTACTACCTGAATTTGGGCTCTTTATTTCTCTGTATCTTTATAAAGATAATACCTATCTCTAAAATTTGTTACATTTAAATGACCCTGCCTTTAATGTATTCTTCAAACATGCTAAATTTATTGTCTCTTTTGGGCTTTTGCACTTGTTGCAGGATATCTCCTTCCCTTAGACCTTTGCACATTCTACTGCTTCTTACTATCGAAATCTCCGCTATACATCACCTCCTCAGTTATGTTTTTCCAGACTACCTGAGCTAAGATGACCTCCTCCCTTCCCAGTCATTATCTTCAAAGACATTATTTTTATTTACAAATTTCCTTGAGGGGGTGCCTGGGTGGCTCAGTATTATCGAGTGTCCAGTGTTTGGTTTTGGGTGTCATGATCTCATGGGTCGTGGGATGGAGCCCTGAGTTAGGCTCTGTGCTCAGCGGGGAGCCTCCTTAAGGATTCTCTTCCTCTGCCCCTCCCTCGACTCTCTCTAATAAATAAATCTTTTTAAAAAAATTTTCCTTGACTGTTTATTATTTACCTCCCCAAACAACATGTAAGTTACATGACAACAGTGATCTTGCCCATGCCCAGCTCTATTATAATACCTGGTACAGGCTAGGTGCCAGACAATATTTGTTGAATGACTTTAAGTATATAAAATATCTAGCACAGGACCCATTGACATTGTAGGTACATTTCTTCCCTCTTTCTATGTAAAAATCACTGGGTTAAACAATGTACTTCTGTGAATCCTTTGAAATGGAGAGCATTTCAACAAAATGGATTCTTTGAATGTTTACAAGGCATTTATAATTATTGACAGAAATATGGTCATTACTCTAATGTTTGAGGAGACCATTCTCTGTCTTAATGATCTATTTTAGGTACAAATCAACATACTAGTTATTAAAGTGTTTATAAGACTTTATTCTCATATGAGACTTTTTCTTTTTCTTTTCTTTTTTTTTTTTTTTAATATTTTATTTATTTGACAGAGAGAAACACAGCCAGAGAGGGAATACAAGCAGGGGGAGTGAGAGAGGGAGAAGCAGGCTTCCCGCCGGGCAGGGAACCTGATGCGGGGCGCAATCCCAGAACTCCAGGATCATGACCTGAGCCGAAGGCAGGCGCTTAACAACTGAGCCACCCAGGCGCCCCTCATATGAGACTTCAATAACAATAATAACTCAGCCTTCCAAGAGGGAAAATCTTCCATAGAGGTCTTTTATTTAGGAGGAAACAGATGCCCAGAGAGGGGAAATACTTGACTAATTCAGGTATTACACTAGTTAGAAGTAGACTGCATTCACTTTCCATTCCACCATGCTGCCCCTTTAGAGCAAAAAAGGCAACTCTTCCCAAAATCAAGGAATACTAGAATTGAACAGAGATCCTTAAGTGACACTGTAAGATGTGGAAACTGAGGACTTGAGTTCCAGTCAGAGTGCTTGTGAAATCAAGTACGATATAGAATATAAACAGCTTTGTATTACAGAAGTATAAGTTTTACTTATGCTTATGTAAAGCATAAGTTTTACTTATTTTTCTCACTTTACTGATACATCCATTCTGTTTGTGATACTGCATTACAGTTCATACAGTGAATTGCTGGAAGGAAATAAGAAAAGAGTTCTCTTCATTTTGTTATCATTAGCAAAGGAGGTGTGACCCTCATTTCCTGGTCCAAGTGAAAACTGGTATTATCAGCCTACCCACCACAACAGCTCAGTAGAAACATCCTTGCAGCTCAAGGCAACATTACTTTAGATTTCCAAATCCAAACCCAGGTGGCACATTCCATTCTACAATTTTCCAACTGGCACCAATTCAGGGGGACATTACTCACCAGAATAGTCATTAACAACTGAGCTTTGGCAGGACGGGAGAATAACTGGCACTGTCCTGGAAGAGATATGCCATAGGTTTCCAGATGCACCAAAGTTTAGCAATATGGAACCACATATTCTGAATGGAGAAATGGATGTTAGATTTTATTTTTATTTTTTTTAAAGATTTTTATTTATTTATTTGACAGAGAGAAACACAGCTAGAGAGGGAACACAAGCAGGGGGAGTGAGAGAGGGAGAAGCAGGCTTCCCGCTGAGCAGGGAGCCTGATGCGGGGCTCGATCCCGGGTCTCTGGGATCATGACCTGAGCCGAAGGCAGTCGCTCAACCAACTGAGCCACCCAGGCGCCCTGGATGTTAGATTTTAAATGGTATCCTCTCATGCATATAGGGAAAGAAACTGAGGCTTAAAGAGGAACAGTGGCCCAAAGTCATGTGGTGGGAACCCCTTGGAAAACAGCTATGCTCACCACTATATCACCAATGTACACAAGAACCCTGTGGGAATGATGGGCTCTTCTCAATCCAATGCCTTTCTTGTTATACCAAGTTTTGTCCACAATGGATCTGGGTAGAAGCTCATGCCTTGGTATATAGCAGTGCAAAGATAAAGGGTGTTATTCTGGCTCAAGATTTTCTCTTCAATGAATTTGTCCGTCTCTTCAGCCGCCTCTTATGATCCACTGAAATGCTCCTCACATTAAATATGCCCAAAGGAGTGGTTTTAAAATCAACTCAAACCGATCGAAAACCCAGTTCCTTTTTACTTAGCATTGGATACATTCCTTTGAAAAGGAGTTTATTATTCAGTGCTATTATGATGAAATATATTCTATAAACCCTTAAAAAATTCTCATCATTCATTCAACAAAGATTTATTAGATTTGGTACCTACTATTTGTCCAACAATATGCAAAGCACTGGGTTGGGGGTAGGGAGAGGAAAGACTACAGACCTTACCCAGCTCTAGCACAAAGAATAACAGCAGTAGATTATTTACCAGAGTCCAAGCACCACAATTATATTAACTAGAGTAAAATTAATAATAGCTAATATTTATTAAGTACTTAGTAAGCATTAGTTACTGTGCTGACTTGACATACCCTACTGAATAAATCCTCATATCAATCATATAAAGTAGATAACATTACCTCCCAAGGTAACACATAACTTAGGCACAGAGAGAGGTTCAAGTCATACAACGACTGAGTGGTGGATTTAGGGTTTAGGACCATGATTCCAGAGGAGGTCTTATTAACCACTTCACATGACTTCTAAAATATGAAATGATTCAAGAAGAATTAAAAAAAATAGTCACTTTTGAAAATCTCACAATTTACTACTAATTTTCTAAGATATTCACTTTTTTAAAAAAGATTTTATGTATTTGTGAGAAAGAGCACGCATGAGCTGGGGGGAGGGGCAGAGGGAGAAGCAAACTCCCTGCTGAGCAGGAAACTGATATGGGGCTCCATGTGGGGCTCAATCCTGAGCTGAAGGCAGACACTCAATTGACTGAGCCACGCAGGTGCCCCTAAGATATTCACTTTTATGCATCCTTTTAAAACTTGTACTTTTGACTAAATAAAATTTTGCAATAAAAACAATTGAGCATAAGAATTTCTATTATTTTAAAATGTCTTCCTAAGAAGTATGATTTATGTAATAAAAATACAGCTTTAAAACAGATATTTAAACCAAACAGTAAAGACAACCAACACCTTTAGATACAATTTGGTAACTTTCTCACTAATAATCAACCATAGCAGATTTCAAGGGAAAAACTTTTCTTCATCAGGCTTCTACATAATTCTCCAATTCTTGAAATTAAAGTTTTCAGTTTCTTTTTAGTTATAAGATATATTCTTTAAAAAATCCTTTACTTCTTTCATCGTGATACCTTACACGATAAAACAGCTCTTTAAAATTCCTTGTACTCATTGGGGATTTGTTTTTTGATGGATATAGATATTCAATTTTACAAGATAAAATTGTTCTGGAGATTGGTTGCACAACAATGTGAATATACTTAACATTCCTGAACTACACACTTAAAAATGGTTAAGATAGGAAATTTTATGTTATGTGTATTTTATGATAATTAAAAATAAAAATTTCTTGTGTTCTTTTAGAGTCAAGATACTTAACCTTCAAAGATAGTGTTAATTTAGAACAGATAAAGTCCTAAACATTCTATATGATTTTGTTTGTACTACAGTACAGAGAAAGGAGCGATAACTTCTGATTATAGGATGAAAGGGGGAAATTTTGTGTAGTTTAGAAATTCATCTAAATCACACTTTCTTTATATGTAAATGTGCAATTTAATCAGATGGTTTCTTTTTTTTTTTTTTAAAGATTTTATTTATTTGGCAGAGAGATAGATCACAGGCAGGCAGAGAGACAGGCAGAGAGAGAGGGGGAAGCAAGCTCCTCGCCAAGTAGACAGCCCGATGTGGGGCTTGATCTCAGGACACTGATCATGACCTGAGCTAAAGGCAGAGGCCTGGACTGAGCCACCCAGGCGCCCCTAATCAGATGGTTTCTAAAGGAATGTTCAGATTCTGACAGCACAGGAGTTAAACAATTAAGATTTCAATGTGTGATGCAAAAAGGGCATTTCAAGTAGAGAAATGGCTTAAACAGAAGTTTCGTAGCATGAAAGTGTAATTCACAAAATCTGCTAAGTGATAGTGTGGTTATGATATAACATAGGATATACATATGTCAGAGAGGAGGTGACAGCGCATAGGGATAGGCAGAAAGGTAGGATTGAGCCAGTTCCTTGCTTCCTGGTTTGCCAATGACCAGGAGAGGGACCTCTGGAGACAGTGAATCCAGTAACTTGGAATTTGGGGAATAATGAAACAGATACCTTGACAGTACTGTCTTGAAGGGAAATTTCTACCTGAATATTGTGTATTTCCCAGATTCCAGCTTCTGTATTTGGGAGATTTTCCTAAGATAAAGCTGAAATCCTGAGGCCAAGAGTAGTTTTCCCCTTTGCATCGACAATTCTGGTATCTATGTTTGCTTGAACGACTTAAAGATTTAATAGTCTATTATTCGTGTGTAGGAAGCTTAAAACTAGGCCAACAAATCCCACCTCCCACCCCAGACTAGGGAGGGACTCTACAATGTTCATAACAAGGGCCTCAGAAAAATTACTATTTTTCAGTGGTTTTATTTTTGTTTTCATTTTAACTCAGTTGATTTTTAAACTGAACCAAATCTTGGACTTTGCTGTTTGGTTTTGGCTCTGCCCCCATAAAACCAGTCTGTTCCTTTCTTGTATATGTCTGCCTTGTTGAGGACAGTGAATAGGTCTTCTTGAGTCGTCACCTCTTCAAGCTACGCTGCCACCATTCTTTCAAACAGCATCAGCCTGAAGCCTCCTCTTTGAAAATGCTCCAGTTTATAAGGGCATGATGACTGAAACATAACGAAATCTTCTGGATTCACCAGATCAAACCGGAGTTAAGCAACACATATTGGAAGTTAGATAAAGCTGAGATTTTTATTCAATGCTGTTTTTTCCTCTTGGCAAACTACCACTTAGAGAAAAAATGATTTTGGAAAAGTGCCAAGTCTGTGTATTTCTTTAAAGTTACATTTTTTAATCAGGCGCAGTGATATCTGTCTAAATTTCTGACATCACTTTATATCATGCCTTACTATGAGAAAAATAAACAACTAATTAGAATTAGTTATACATATAACTGTACATTTTTCTAAAAGCTGTACACATTTCTCCAAATTTAAATTCACTATTTGCCTAAATGAAGAAAGCTTTCAAGCACACAGAAATATTTAAAGAATGCTATAACAAATATCTGTTTATCCCACTACCAAGCTTTGTCAATCTTGATATTTTTCTATTTTCCTCAGATTTAAAAAAAAAAAAAAAAGAAGAAAGATTTGTTGTTGAAATTTCTTGCATCCCCTCCTCAGTTTCATTCCCCTACCTCTCCTCCCCAGGGATAACTATTCTGAATTCATGTGTATTATTTCCATATACATATTTATATAGTTTTACTACATACTATATGTAGTACTCTTTTGCCTGTTTGGGGGCTTATTCTCTATCTACATGCTTGCAAGCCACCTTTTTCCCTCAATGTTGTAATTTTTATGTATATTCATGGTAATATATAAAAAACTCTATTTCATTTATTTTCATTGTTTGAATATCAAATTTATTTTAACTTTTCTCCCAATGATAGACACTTAGTTTATTCTGAATGTTTGCTATTACAAAGTATGTAGAATTAATCTTTCTTGTATGGGGTCCCTGGTGCAAGTCTTCTCTCTTTAATAGCCTGGCAGTTGCACATTTTATTTCTATTGTGTGGTTACCCTTAACTCTTCTTTTAACATGCATACTTTACTTTTACAGTATAAATTTAAGCAGTAGCTCTACTATCCTCCCAAATTTTAGTATGCTTTAAGACGGATCACTCCTCTTTTCTCTTTACTCCCCTGCCATGTCACTTATTACTTTTGCCCAATATTTCAATTTCACTTTATTTTCATATTTCCTAAATTAGACATTATTTTTGTAGTTATTTCATACTATCAAAACTTTCTGTTGTTTTGTTTTTGATTTACTCATATGTTTAGCAATTTCTCTGCTCGCTGTTACTTTTCTCATGTTATTACTTCCTTTTGGATTTTATTTTCTGCTTCCTGAAGAATATTCATTTTCAGTGTTCCTTTCAGAAATGGTCTCTAAGTTGTTAACTTGGTGTTTTTATCTTCTAAATTTATCTCTATTTTACCCTTATTCTAGAATTAAGGTTTAAGTAGGTGGAAAATTCTAGATTAGGTGGGGTTTTTTACCCCCTCTAAGCTTTTCAGGACATTGTTCCTTTGTTTATTTTGTCACTATACTCAGTTTGTGATTTCTTTTTCTTTTTTTTTTTTAAGATTTATTTATTTGACAGAGAGAAACATAGATAGAGAGGGAACACAAGCAGGGGGAGTGAGAGAGGGAGAAGCAGGCTTCTTGTGGAGCAGGGAGCCCAATGCGGGGCTTGATCCCAGGACCCTGTGATCATGACCTACGCCAAAGGCAGATGCTTAAACTACCCAGGCGCCCTTCGGTTTGTGATTTCTAGGTTATCAGATAGATAGGTTAATCTAGATAGAAGGTTATCTCTTCTATCTTTGGATGCCCTCAAGATCTACTTTTTATCTTTGCAGTTATGCAGTTTCACTAAAAAATGTCTAGAAGTGGCTTTAATTTATCCTTTGGAATTCAAAGACCTAATTGAGATCTGTTATCAATTTTGGAAAAATATCAACCATTACTTCTGAATATTGCCTCTTTCCATTTTCTCTATTCTCTCCTCCTAGAACTATTATTAAACATACGTTGGATCTTCTCATTCTATCTTCCTTGTCTCTTAACTTTGTTTTCATATTTTTCTTCTCTTTGTCTCTGTGAGGAGTATCATGGGTAATTTCTGCTTAACTTTCAATTCACCATTTTTTTCTTCAGGAGTATCTAATCTGTTTAAACAGTATATTATGTTTTTAATTTCAATGGCTATGCTTGTCTTTTTTATTTTTAGAAACTATTATTTGTTATATATGCTCCATATGTTTTAAATTCTGTTTTGTCTTTAATAATTTTTATTTTTTTTAAAGATTTTATTTACTTATTTAACAGACAGAAAGCACAAGCTGGGGGAGCAGCAGGCAAAGGGAGAGGGAGAAGCAGGCTCCTCCTGAGCAGGGAGCCTGACTTGAGCCCAGGATCATGACCTGAGCTCAACTGACTGTGCCACCCAGGTGCCCCCTTAATAATTTTAAATATATTCATTTTATAAATCTTTTTATCATCTTACAGTCTCATGTCATCTTAAGAAAGTTCATGTTTTCTTCTTCTAGACACCCCAAAGTATTGCTGGTTGGGCATACTTTTTTGTTAATTAATCAACTTAAGAACCTCAGATTACACAGGCAGTATAAATCCAAACTCCAAACCCAATTTAAGATAGATCTATGTCACAGAGAGACTCTTTTTTGTTTTTGTTGTTGTATCTAGAGTACAGGCTGAAATAGACAACTTTCTTGCGTTCATGTGTTGAGATTTTTTTTCTATCCATCATTTTACTGAAATACATGGCTCACTTGTAGGTCTCAGCTTTAATGGCTGTCTCATGAAGATCCACATCTCCTGTTCTTGTGTGGGCATTAAAATCCAACTATCTCCTTTTTTAGCCTCTAAAGAGTCCTGCACTTTCTCGCAAATTTTGTTGTGTATTTTAAAGAATGTTACTGTTTTTTTATTCAGAGCTGTTAGGGGTTTAGTCGCTGGACGATTTTCAGATTACTGAGCTCAAATTATTGCTGGAAACAGAAATAAGATTATTCTCTTTTTCTGAGCTTCACATAGGAAGCTCAAAAGGATACTTCAATTCAGCAAACATTCATTGCTCACTTACTGTGATGATTAAATTTTATGTGTCAGCTTGGTTAGGTGTGTTGCCCCATTATTTGGTCAAATGCTAGCCTAGATGTTGCTGTGAAAGTAATTTGTAGATGTGATTAATATCCACAACCAGTGGACTTTAGGTAAAGGAGATTATCCTTGATAATCATGTGTGAGAGCTTAAAAGCAAATACTGAGGTTTCTCAGAGAAGGAACTGTGCCTCAAGACAAACACAGAAATTCTGCCTGAGTTTCCAGGCAGATGGCCTACCTGCCTTACAGATTCCACTCAAGTTTGCAGTATCAATTCTTGCCTAAGTTCCTTAAAATTCATTAAATTACATTTGATCTAGTTCCTTAAAATAAATCTATGTATCTATATAATTCCTATTGGTTCTGTTTCTCTGGAGAACCCTAGCTGAAATACCTGTTATGAATTAGGCCCTGTGAGGGACAAAAATGTGAGTAAACTCAAACCTTTCCCTGCTGTCACACAACTTGCAGTCTAGTGGTAGACAGTTGTTGTTTCTTTTTTAGTGTTTTAGTATAAAAGTATTAAAATAGTATAAAAATAATTTATTCATCTATCCCATAAATATTTATTAAGCATCTACTATTAGTAAGAAATTGCTAAATGTTAGAAAAAGAAAGTTGTAAGTCATAGATAGCTCTCTTGGAACACTCTCTGGTATGGGAGTCAGATACAAATAGATAAAATACAGTGTGTAAGTACAAAGATAAAGATAGGTACATTCTACTATGGGAGTAGCCTAACTCAGCTTGGAATGGTCAAGAGAGCCAGCCTGAAAAAAGTGATGCCTGTGCCCATCCTAAATTTAAATGGGAGTTAGCGAGGCACAAGTGAAGTAAAAATTAGGGTAGGGAACTGCTTATGGAGAGCATAACCCAAGCCACGGAAGTGAGAAACAACGTGGTATGGACAAACTTGTTGTACATAAAATACGGAGTAGGGAATGATGTAAGATATGGCTAAACTTACAACAGAGGAAGGCTGCATATGGTTGGAAATTAAGAAAGACTTCTTTTTTAAGATTTTCTTTATTTGAGAGAGAAAGTGAGCAAGAAAGAGGGAGCACAAATGGGAAAAGAGTAGAGGTAGAGGGAGAAGCAGACTCCCCACTGAGCAGGGACTCTGGGATCATGACTTGAGCCAAAGGCAGATGCTTAACAGACTGAGCCACCCAGGTACCCCTTGAGAAAAGCTTCTTAAAGAAGGTGGCATTGAAGTTTGATCTGGAAGGATGAATAATAGTTTAACAGATGAAGATGAGGAAGGGAAGAAAACATAATACTCTAGGAGAAAAAATAGGAAGCATGAAGGGGACACTGGAAAATAAGTCTACAGAGGTAAACTATGGCCAGACACAGAGAGCTTTGAGTGGCTGATGATTCCTAAAGTACAGGTTTACATGTATTCACCATCTTTGAAAAAAAAAAGGACGGGGGGAGGGCTGCCTCGATGGCTCAGTCAGTTAAGCATCTACCTTCAGCTCAGGTCACGATCTCTGGGGTCCTGGGATTAAGCCCTAATCTTCTCCCTCTGCCTCTATCCCTTCCCCCTTACTCATGCTCTCTCTCTCAAATAAATAAAATCTTTTAAAAAATATAGATAGATATAGGGACAACTGGGTGGCTCAGTTGGTTAAGCATTTGCCTTCAGCTTGGGTCATGATCCCAGGGTCCTGGGATCCACACATCAGGCTCCTTACTCAGCAGGGAGCCTGCTTTTCCCTCTGCCTGCAGCTCCCCTTGCTTGTGCTTTCTCTTTCTCTCTTTCTCTGCAAATAAATAAAATCTTAAAAAATAGATGACAGATACATAGATAGATGATAGATAGATAGATGTATTCCCTCAGGTAGTGGCTAGAGGCCTGTGAAAAACAGAAGCTAGTGAGGAAATTGCGGTTATAAACACCTACCACCTCCAAGGGCTTGGAAGGCCCTGAAAGACACACCTGGCTGTGGCATTCGGTTGCCTCTGAAAGACACAGCCAGACTAGCCAAGGGACAGGAAACATCTGTGCCACCATGACCTGCCTGAATCCGCTCTCTCCCTATTCTTCTTGGCACTACAAAAACTGGGAACAGAACAAAGGCTAAGGCAAGCCCCAGCCTGGGTTCTAGGGAAAAACAATAACAGGAGGGGGCCAACCTGGCCTACTAGAGGAGAAGAAGAGGTGGACCCCGTCAGATCTCAACAAGGAGAGTACAATAAAAGACTCATTGTTACTGTTTTCTCCCCTTGGGAAATGAGGCTCCAAACAGTAAACTGTGGTTCAAAGCACACTGACCTGGAAAGAAAATCTGGGTTCTAGTTCAGATCCTGTCAGTAGCTTGCTGTGTCGATTAGACAAGTTGTTTCACTTCTCTAGGTCTCTGTTTACTCATATGTACTGTGAAGGAGTTGAACCAGATTAGTAGTTCCCAAACTATTCCTGTGGGACACAAACTAACTAGAGGAACCCCTAGCCCTATTTCATTGAAGCAGCTCCATTTTTGCCAGTTTGATATAGAGGGTTATGCTTGAAGCTTTGTTAAAAAAAAAAAAAAAAATCCAGCTACTTTAAAAAGTATGAAGACCCCTGGATGTGAATCTCTAAGATATTTTATTTTATTTTTATTTTCATAAGAACATTTCTAACTTCAGGGTTCTATAACTTTGTGGTTTCACATTAAGTTGTGGTTAGGGAGTTCCCTCCTTAAAGTCAACCGGGGCTGAGAGTGCCTAAGAAACTCCTAGTGAAGGAAAAGTCTGGAGAGAGTGTAAAGGCAGGTATGAAGGCAAGAAGGATAGGGAAATGAACCTGGGAGAAACATTAGGAATCAAGTAGTCAGTTAAAGAGCCAAGTCTAATAGATTCTGAAGGCTTTCCTAAACATAGGTAAAATCAGACAACGTAAAAAGTGACTGAAGAAAGGGGCTCTGGAAAAAATTGTAGAATATGATTTAAAATTCTGGCTATTTGTTTTCCTGCAAATAATTAAAACCACCCAAAGGGTGGTCTTTATGTGCAACAGTATAGCTCTGTAACAAAAACTACCATTACAGAGAAAAATCGTTGTTGAGGAGGAAGGAGGAGATGGGGAGGTATCCAGGAAAGGCTGATTTATTTGTTCAATTACTAAAAAGTTATCAAATTTCTGCTAGGAGCCAGTAACTGTACTAGGTGGCTGGGATATGAGAAATGAATAAACTATATTTGTCCATAGGAATACAAAATTCAGTGGAAGAGACAGACACATAAGTAACATGAGATGGAAAGCTCAGTTCAAAAGAACTGAATATTCACAGAGAAAGAAAGGTGTGGTAATAAGGAACAGTAGCTGATTTCAAATAGTAGCTAGAAGAGAAGGTAACTGCCTACCTGACCAAAAAGGATACTCAGCACTAAGAAAAGAAGCCTGGTCCTCTAAGGACCAAAGAAAGAGAAAACAAAAAGATCTATTAAAGAAAGTAGTGAAGATTAGAATGAAGGTTAGAATGTCAGAACTGAAAAATGGGAAAAGAGGAGACTGTACAAGGCTACACTGTCCCTACTACTGAGAACCTGAAATGTGGCTAATACAAGCTGAGATGTGCTGGGAAGCAAAATTTCCAGCTTCAAAGACTTATTATGAAAAAAAAATCTCTTTAATGATTTGTTTTATATTGATCACATGTTGAAAAGAGAATATTTCACATACACTGTGTTAAACAAAACATACTATTTCACCTCTTTCTCCCCACCTCCCACCTTGGCTACCAAAAAATTTATTTCACACAAGGCTTATACTTGCAGTTTGCATTATATTTTTGTTGGCTAGTGCTGCGTTAAACCTTTGCTGAGCCAAATGAATAAGGTGACAGTATATTCCTATGACCAGTATCCTTAGGATAAAATATGGACCCTTAAACATACTTTATATGGGGGGAACAGTGTACTGGCTACCTAACAGTCTTGCAACAGACAAGGTCCATAGGGAGAGGAAAAATGGAAAAAGTCATTCTGTTTTGTGTCTAAACTACAGGTGGCTGCTTCATCATAATCACGTACGACTTTCAGTAAGTTTTTCAACTCTCTATGCCTGTTTCCTCATCTATAAAATAGGTTAAGATCACTCTCCACTTGTCCACCAGTATTTGTATTTTAAATCGTGTTTTCCAAAGTTTCGCATACTATAATATCTCACTTGCCCCTTGAGAGTCTACATCTTATCCTTGACAGTTAGGCAGGGTGAAGACCATTATGCCCATTTTATAGATGTGTAAGCTAAGGCAAAAAAGTTTATTTGCTTATGAGCATACGACTGAGCCTTTCAGTCGAGGTCTTCCAACTGTTAAGGTCACTGCTCTTCCCATTTCCCTATGCTATCTCTTAATGTACACACATCGCTCATCTGAAAGTTGCTGCTCTTACCGCTTCCTGAATGTATCCTATTTCCCTGATCAGATTACATTTTTATCCATGCCACGTTCATCTCCATAACCAACATATCTTCTAACATTCTCCGTGTAGTAGCAGCTCAGAAGTTATATAACATTTTCTGGCACTACCCACTCAGATCATCCAGAGTGTTGTTGATTCCAGTTCCCAATGTTATTTGGGAGGGTGGGCTGGGATATAGTTAGTTCTCTGCCTCCAAGGGCCTTTATAAGCAATGAATGATGAGGTATTATATGAAACAGCACTGATCAGTACAAAATTCAGGGCAGTATGTTTAAATAATTTCCAGCATTTCTTTGTAGATTTTGAGACCAGATTCAAACAAAATAGGATATTCCTTTTTCTAAAGATTATGCCTTGGTAAGACACAATTTAGGGACCAAATTCCTCTATCTCAACATTGAAACTAAAGAACCTAGCAAAGCTGTACTCAAAAAATATATACTGAATGACTAGAAGAAACTGTTTTGCAGTTTTCTCTAGGATTAAAGGTTAGATCCATTGATCTTATATTTGGAAGGTTTTGTAAGCAAGGAGACATCACAGTGATAGTACATCTTAAGTGAGTCTTTTTACATATCTATGACTGGGAAAGGGGACATGTAGTTTTAACTAACTGCACTGATTTTATGTAACTTTCATAAAATATATTTTCCTATAGAAAATTCCTGGGTGAAACTGCAATATCTTTGCTTCCCCTTGGGTTAGAGTTTAGAGTTAAACTCTAATCAAGAATGCCCTATAAATTTTAGGATTGTTTGTTGCAGCACTTTGAAAAATGGTGGAATTTTGATCGAGATGGCATTGAAAGTATAGATTGCTCTGGGCAACACAGACATTTTAACATTTATTCTTCTGATACATGAGCATGAACTGCTCTTCAATCTTTTTGTGTCTTCAATTCCTTTCATGAGTGTTCTGCAGTTCCTCAAGTATAGATCCTTTACTTCTTTGGTTAGGTTTATGCCAAGGTATCTTATGGTTTTTGGTGCTATAGTAAGTGGAATCGATTCTCTGATTTCCCTCTCTATATTTTCATTGTTAGTGTATAAGAACGCAACTGATTTCTGTGCAACTGATTGATGTTGTATCCTGCCACATTACTGAATTGTTGTATGAGTTCTAGTAGTTTGGGGGTAGAATCTTGGTTTTCCATATAAAGTATCATGTCATCTGCGAAGAGATAGTTTGACTCCTTCTTTGCCAATCTGAATACCTTTTATTTGTTTTTGTTGTCTGATTACTGTTGCTAGGACTCCCAACACTATGTTGAACAATAGTGGCGATAGTGGGCATCCTTGTCTTGTTCCTGTTCTCAATGGGAAGGCTGTCAGTTTTTCCCCATTGAGAATGATAATCACTGTGGGGTTTTCATAGATGAGATTTTATGAGGTTGAGGAATGTTCCCTCTATCCCTATACTTTGAACAGTTTTAATCAGGCACGGATGTTGTATTTTGTCAAATGCTTTTTCTGCATCAATTGAGAGGACCATGTGGTTCTTCTCTCTTCTTTATTGATTTGTTCTATCACATTGATTGATTCGCAAATGTTGTACCACCCTTGCATCCCAGGGATAAATCCCACCTGGTCATGGTGGAAGGTACCCTTCAACAGATGAATGGATAAAGAAGATACGGTCCCCATATACAATGGAGTGTCACACTTCCATCAGAAAGGATGAATACCCAACTTCTGTCAACTTTTGGGACCGGAGGAGATTATGCTGAGTGAAATAAGCCAAGTAGAGAAAGTCAAGTATCATATGGTTTCACTTACTTGTGGAGCATAAGGAGTAACATGGAGGACAGTGGGAGAAGGAAAGGAAATGGGAACTGGGGTAAATCAGAGAGGGAGATGAAGCATGAGAGACTCTGGACTCTGAGAAACAAACAGGATTTTGGAAGGGAAGGGGTGGGGGAATGGGTGAGCCTGGTGGTGGGTATTGAGGGCACGAACTGCATTAGGGGTGGGGGATAAGCAATGAATCTTGGAACACTGAAAAAATAAAATAAATTATTTTTTAAAAAAGGTGGGTAGGAGAGGGTGCTCGAAGAGGAACTATGGATTTGGTTTCCTTTCCTTCCTCAATATTTTATTACAAGAATTTCAAACAAACAGCAAAGTTGAGAGTTGAAAGAATGTTACAGAGAATGCACTATCTAGATTCTACCATTAACATTATATAGTAGGTCTCCACTTATTTGAGGGGGATACATTCCTAGACCCCCAGTGGATGCCTTAAACTGTGGATAGTACTAAACCCTACATAAACTATTTCTTCTTATACACACATACCTGTGATAAAGATTAATTTATAAGTTAGGCACAATAAGGGATTACCAACTAATAATAAAATAGAACAATTATAATGATATACTGTTATAAAAGTTATATGAATGTGACCTCTCAAAATATCTTACTGTGCTGTAGTCACCCTTCTTCTTTTGATGATGTGAGATGATAAAATACCTATGTGATGAGATAAAGTGAGGTGAATGATGTAGGCATAGTAATGTAGTATTAGGCTACTACTGACCTTTTAAACATATGTCATGGGACCATCTGTTTCCAGACCATGGGTAACTAAAATTGTGAATAAGGGAAGACGACTGTACCATACTTGCTTTGTGACATATCTGTCCACCTATCTATACCTCTACCCGTCCATTTTATTTATCTTATTTTTTTGATCAATGCCAAAGTAAACTACAAATATCAATACACTTACCCTTAAATACTTAAGCATGGATATCATTAACTAAGTTTAATATTTGATTCTTTTCTTTTGAGATAACATTTACATACATTGAAATGCACAAATATTGAGTGCATTTGCTATGTTTTGACAAGAGCACACCCCTTTGTAACCTAAACCCCTATAAGTATATAGAACATTACTATCAAACCAGAAAACTCCCTTATACCCCTTTCCCATCATCCCCTCTCCAACACTTCTAGAAGCCATTACTGATATGATTTTTTCCCAAATAGGTTAGTTTTGCCTCTTCTAGAAGTTCATATAGAGGAAATCATACAGCAAGGCTTTTATCTTTTTTTAAAAGATTTTATTCATTTATTTGAGAGAGACAGAGATAGTGACAGAGAGCATGAATGGGAAGGAGAGGGAGAAGCAGGCTCCCTGCATGCAGTCGAGTCCAGGCAGACAGTTAACCGACTGAGCCACCTAGGCACCCAGTAAGGCTTTTTCCATTCAGCATAATATTTTAAAGATTATTCATGTGCTCTATACTCAGTAACTTGTCCCTTTTATTGTTGAGTAGTATTCCAGTGTATGAATATAAGAATTTGTTTGTTCAGTCTCCATGATGGACTCCTGGGATGTTTCTAGTTTGGAGCTATTATGAATAAAGAGCTATGAACATTCTTTATGAGTCTTTTTGAGACCATATGTTGGTTTCATTTTTTAAAATTTTACTGCATACTGATCTTAGCTACAGAATTGGCTTCTCAAGTTCATAAGAAAACTTCTGTGGCCGAAGTTTTATTCATTACAGCAAATATGTGAAGGAATTAGAGTTCAATCAAAAGAATGCTGGAACTATAGTGAGAAGACCTCAGCACTAACTGAAGCCGTGTAAGCCTACAATCAATCATTAAACTCTTGAGAGCCTCAGTATCCTTATCTGTAAAAGGAAATATTACTGATCATCATGTTAGTAAAAGAACAAAATTAGATGTAAAAGCACTTTGCAAACTGTAAAGTGAATACAAAAGAAATATGTCGACTATTTTCTCATATTGGGGTAGTGTGTACTCACAGCAAAGTGAAGTGGTATGCAATGAGTAATATTTCTTGTATACAATGGGGAAGGAAGTAATTCACACACTATACATGAAACTAAAGAATACACATAAATACACACAAAAACTAGAGCTAATGAAGGAATTCAGCAAAATTGAAGGATATAAGATCAACATACAACAATCAGGTATATTCTACACGCTAGCTAGCAATTAAAAATCTGACAAGAAAATTAAAGAAAATAATTCTATTTTTAATAGCAACAAAAATAATAAAGTACTTAGGAATAAATTTAATTAAGGGAGTGAAAGATCTATACAAAAACTATAAAACATTGCTAAAATAAAGATAACCTAAACAAAAGGTTTATTTAAATGTTATGATAGCCATATTCCCCAAAGTGCTCTATAGTTTCAGTATAATTTGTACCAAAAACTTAATGGCCGTTTTGCAGAAGTGAAAACACTGATACAAACATTTACATGGACTTTTAAGGGACTGAGATTACCTAAAACAACACAGAAAAAGAACAGAGTTGGAGGACTCAATTACACTCCAACCTACTACAAAGTCACGGAGATTAAGACAATGTGGTACTAGCATATGGATAGACATATAGATCAATGGACTAGAATGAAAAGTCCAGAAATAAATCCATATATCTATGGCTGATTTTTAAAAAGATTTTATTTATAGTGAGAGAGAGAGCATTAGCAGGAGGGAGAGGGGGAAGCAGGTTTGACGCAAGGCTAGATCCCAGGACCCTGGGATCATGACCCCAGCTGAAGGCAGATGCCCAACTGACTGAGCCACCCAGGCACCCCAGGTTAACTGATTTTTGACAATGTTGCCAAGACTATGGGTAAAAGACAGTCTTTTCAATAAATGGTGCTAGGACAACTGGACACCCACATGCAAAAGAGTAAATTTGGACCCTTACTTCACATTATATATAAATATTAACTCAAAATGGAATAGCTTTAAGTGTAAGATATGAAATGATAAAAAGTGTCCAAAGGAAACATAGGAGCAAATCTTCATGACTTTGGATTAGGCAATGTTTTTTTAGATATACATAAAAAATGAGACTTCAAAAAGAACTTTTGTGCATCACAGGATACCATCAGGAAATGAAAAGATAACCCCCAGAGTGAAAGAAAATATTTGCAAATCATATTTCTGATAAGGGTCTAGTATGAAGAATACATAAAGAACTCTTATAATTTAATAATAAAAAGACAAACACCAGCTCAGTTTCTTAAATGGGCAAGGAACTTGAATAGACACTTTTCTTAGGATACATAAAAAACAGCCAAGAAGCACATTAAGAGATGCTCAACATCATTAGTCATTACGGGGATGCAAATCAAAACCACAATAAGATATTACTTCACACCCACTAGGATGGCTGTAATAAAACAAATGGACAAGTGTTGGTGGCCTTTTGGAGAAAAAGATATTCCCATACATTGCTCAGGGTAATACAAATTAGTGCAGCTCTATGGAAAACAATATGGCAGTTCCTCAAAAAGTTAAACATAAGAGTTAACATGACTCAGCAATTCAACCCGTTGGAATATAACCCCAAATTGAAAACAAATGTTCAAACAAATCTTTTACAAGAAAGTTTACAGCAGCACTATTTCTAATAGGGAAAAAAACAGAAACAGCCTAAATGCCTATGAGCTGGTGAATAAAAACAATTTAGCCATAAAAAGAAACGAAGTTTTGATACATACAACATGAAAGAACCTTAAAAACATGCTAAGTGAAAGAAGTCAGGCATAAAAGACCACATCATATGATTTCATTTATATTACCCAGAATAAACAAATCCATAGGAACAGAAAGCAGAATAGAAGTTGTCCAGGCTGTGGGATGAGAGTGAATGCTTAGTAAGTACAGGGTTTCCTTTCGGGGTGATGAAAATGTTTTGGAATTAAATAGTAACGATGGTTGCAAAAAACTGGGAATGTACTAAATGCCACTTAGCATACCAAGAATAGAACTGTATACCTCAGAATAGTTAAGATGGAAAACTTTACATTTTGTTCATTATACCACAATTTTTTTAAAAAGATTTTATTTATTTATTTGACACAAGCAGGGGAGTGAGAGAGGGAGAAACAGGCTTACTGCCAAATAGGGATGCGGAGCTCGACCCTGGGACTCTGGGATCATGACCTGAGCCAAAGGCAGATACCTAATGACTGAACCATCCAGGTGCCCCAATATATCACAATTTTTTAAAAAAGAGGAAAGGTAGAAGCACCTGGGTGGCTCAGTCTGTTAAGCATCTGTCTTTGGCTCAGGTTATGATCCTAGGGTCCTGGGATTGAGTCCTGAGTCAGGCTCCCTGCTCAGTGAGGCATCTCCTTCTCCCTCTCCCTCTGCCCCTTCCCCCTTGTTTGTGCTCTCTCTCTCTCACACACACACTCTCTCTCCAAAATAAATAAATAAATACAATTTTTGAAAAAATAAAAATGATGGAAGGTAAATATGGCGTCTTCTTGAAGCTTCATTTGTACTTATTCTTTCCTCTTTTTCTTGAGTGGAATGCAAATTCTACATATACTTGAAAAACAAAAGAGAAGACTTAAAATACTTCAAATTAATGTCAGCTGCTATCTGGGTTACAATATGTATTCTCTTCTCCATAGGAACACTTTGGTGAAAAAAAATAACTGCATGAAGATTTCAATACACAGAACTAGGATGCTGATCTGGGCCACAATTATTTCTAGAGAGTGGAACAGAGAGGAGTGTGAAATGCTTTTTAAGGATGACAGATAAAGATCACCACCATTGAGCTTAGAACTTGCACAAACCTCTGTGCAAGAAAACCCTGTCACTCAGAACAGACACCAAAAACCCCTTCGCAGTCCTTCCATTCATCTAAGGCCCAACTCAAATCTTATCTATTCTACAAAGTTTTCCCTGATCGTTACAATCCATGATCATTCCAGACTACCATAGAACCTACTATTTATACCATAGGTACATACCATATACTAACTTTATATGACTTAATTCTTAAAGTATTGTATTTGTTTTTTAAGTGCTTATAAGAGATCCATGGAGGTACCTGAGGCATAACTGAATGAGCTTTCACTTGGAAGCAGAAAAAAAATGGCTTCATGACTTAGTCTGCCATTTATTAGAGGTGTGCTATGACCCTGGTGGACACATTTCTCCTCTTCAAGCTTTAGAGTCTTCATCTACAAAATCTACATAGTAGTTAACAAAGATTATACAGCTCCCGATGATAACTGATAGAGAATTATGTACCTTTTACAAACTGCCAAATATTAAGCAAATGTGAGGGATTCTAAGTACTTGTATTTCAGTGGGTTAACAGCCCTGCAACTTCATTGTGAAAAACTTGAAAGTACAGTCTATAGCTGCAAGCTGTGTCTAAGCACAGGACAGAGACCCCCCAAATAGTGAAATGAATTAAAACCAAACCTAAGAAGCCTATGTCACAATCCAGTTGACAGAGGTAGTTAAACAAATATGAATATAGGAATAAAGTGAATTAATTGAATCTGACTATAAAGCCAGGAATGCCCTCAAATACAGTGGAGCTGATCCAAGAAACAGAACAATGGGTAGGAGGATGGCAGATAGTCAATTCGCAGCATGATATTTTACTTGCATACAGGTATTGTGCTTTCATATTCCAAGGAGAATGCTGGACTTCTCAATAAACTCAAAGCACCTCTGTCAAGCTCTCCTTAAAGTTACACCACTCTTGTGCTTTTCAGTATTCAGAGTTTTTTTTTTTGTTGTTAATCACCATACAGTACATCATTGGTTTTGAAGTAGTGTTCCATGATTCATTGTTTGCGTATAACACCCAGTGCTCCATGGAATCTGTGCCCTCCTTAATACTCATCACTGGGCTAACAACTCCCTCTCCCCCCACCTATGAAACCCTCAGTTTGTTTCCCGGAGTCCACAGTCTCTTGTGGCTCATCTCCATCTCTGATTCCTCCCCTCTTCATTTTTCCTTTCCTTTTCCTAATGTCCTCCATGCTATTTCTTATGTTCCATGTGTAAGTGAAACCATATGATAGTTGTCTTTATCTGCTTGACTTATTTCATTTAGCATAATCTCCTCCAGTTCCATCCATGTTGATGCAAATGGTGGGTATTCATTCTTTCTGGTGGCTGAGTAATATTCCATTGTATATATGGACCACATCTTCTTTATCCATTTGTCCACTGAAGGGCATCTCAGCTCCTTCCAGTTTGTCATAATGTGGATATTGCTATGAACACTGGGGTGCATGTGGCCCTTATTTTCACTACATCTGTGTCTTTGGGGTAACTATCCAGTAGTACAACTGCTGGGTCATAGGGCAGCTCTATTTTTAACTTTGAGGAACCTCCATACTGTTTTACAGACTCTACGGAAATAAACTATACCATCACCCAGGGTTCTTATCTAGGAGATTCTCCCAATGTCCTAAGTAGTTTTCTCAAAATTTGCCTTCCCAGAAGGCTGGTGACACAACAATAATGTCATGTCCCAGATTCCATTTCACTTTTTCTGGCACTGAGAGTCCTTTTCCCAGCTGCTTGATTGCCTAGGGATCCCACAATGATTCATCATACTACACTGACCAAGGATTCTTGGATTTTTCAACAGGATTAGTAATCAATATCCCCTAGAGAAAAATGGCCTAATGCAGTGAACTGATGGCTAAAGAGTGCCGTAATTTTCTTCCTTAAATAACATCCCACTAACTAGGACCATTTGGAAGGCAAGTAGAGCAGGCAATACATTGACACCAAAAGCCAATGCAAACCTTTTGGGTCAGAAATTCTCTTTAAGATAAAGATTTATAAAGGAAGACCTGCTGAAAAATGAAGACCATCTTCTCTGAGACACCTTATCAAACTGCTTAGGAACTGCCAATCCTTTAAAAGTTCATTTAGGATTGTCTAAGGACCTGAAGGGGATCTCGGTTGGATCAGATGTTGATAATACGGAAAATAATAATAATAATGGCAACTAACAGTCATTGAATGTCACAATGTACCAGATACTATGCTAAATATACACAAACCACAACTTTACTAGGCAAATATTATAATTATTGACATTTTAAAAGAGAAACAAACAGAGGTGCCTGGGTTGTGCGGTCAGTTGAACATTGGACTCTTGGTTTCAATGCAGGTCATGATCTCAGGATCGTGAAATGGAGCCCCAAGTTGGGCTCTGTTATGAACATAGAGTCTGCTTGGGATTCTCTCTCTCTCCCTCTGAACCTCCCACTCATGCTCTCTCTCTCTCAAATAAATAAATAAAATCTTTAAAAATAAATACTTTCCTTCTCCTACCCTGTTCTATATTACCCCTTATGCACCACAAGTAAGTGAAACCATGTGATACTTGACTTTTTCTACTTGGCTTATTTCACTCAGCCAGTCCATGTTGCTACAAAAGTTGGATATTCATCCTTTCTGATGGAGGCATAGTATTCCATTGTATATATGTACCACATCTTCTTTATCCATTCATCTGTTGAAGGGCACCTTGGCTCTTTCCACAGTTTGGCGATTGTGGTCATTGCTGCTATGAACATTGGGGCACATATGGCCCTTCTTTTCACTACATCTGTATCTTTGGGGTAAATGCCCAGTAGTGCATTTGCAGAGCCACAGGGTAGTTCTATTTTTAATTTTTTAAGGAATCTCCACACTGTTTTCCAAAGTGGCTGCACCAACTTGCATTCCCACCAACAGTGTAAGAGAGTTCCCCTTTCTTTGCAGCCTCTCCAACATTTGTTTCCTGACTTGTTAATTTTGGCCATTCTGACTGGTGTAAGGTGGTATCTCAGTGTGGTTTTGATTTGAATTTCCCTGATAGCTAGTGACGATGAATATTTTTTCATGTGTCTGTTAGCCATTTGCATATCTTTTATGGAGAAGTGCCTCTTGAGGGGGTGGGGGGATGGGAGAGCCTGGTGGTGGGTACTGAGGGCACCTATTGCATGGAGCACTGGGTGTGGAGCATGGGCAATGAATCTTGGAACACTGAAAAAATAAATTTAAAGTTAAAAAATTTTTTAAATGGAGTGCCTGGGTGGCTCAGTTGGTTAAGCCACTGCCTTCAGCTCAGGTCATGATCCTGGAGTCCCAGGATTGAGTCCCGCATCGGGCTCCAGCTCTGCGGGGAGTCTGCTTCTCCTTCTGACTTTCTCCCCTCTCATGCTCATTCTCACTCACTCTCTCTCAATAAATAATTAAAATATAAAAGAAAATTTAAAATAAAACATACAAATTTATTTTATTATAATAAATAAATAAATAATAAATAAAAGGTAAAAAAACAGAAATTTCATCAAAATAACTTGTTTTGGTTAGGGGTGGCTCAGTTTGTTAAGGCTCAGTTCATGCTTTCAGAGTCGTGAGATTGAGCCCTAAGTTGGGCTCTGCGCTAGAGTGTGGAGCCTGCTTAAGATTCTCTGTCTTGGGATGGCACAGTCAGTTGAGCAACTGACTCTTGCTTTCAGCTCAGGTACTGATCTCAGGTTTGTGAGATCGAGCCCCCCATCAGGCTCGTGCTTAACATGGAGTCTGCTTAGATTCTCTCTTCTCCTCCTCCCTGCTCTCTCTCTCAAATGAATAAAACTGAAAAAAAAAAAAAGATTATTATTTCTCCCTCTGCCCCTCCCCTTTCACCCTTTATAAAAAATTTAAAAATTAAAAATGATAATACCTTGTCTTGGTTATTCAGCTAGTAAATGATAGGAGCCAGAATACAAATGCATACCGAATTTCTCCTGAGCTTGAGTCCTGAATCTGTATGCTGTATTGCCTCTGTCAGAGAGCTAGACAGTCAGGAGTTGTCTGTATAGTTGGGTCTTACTCTCTCCCTTATAGAGGAATCAGATGGTAGTAAGTGATAAATCAAGGAACTGTGGTGGTGGGGAGTGTGTTGAAGAAAGAAGAAAAAGAGAGAGGAAAAAAGAAATAATCAAGCACTTAAATGTCAGGCACTTCACATAATTCATTTTTATATTAAGGGAAAAATATCTTTATTGGTTTTCTTTTTTTTTTTTTTTAAGATTTTATTAATTTATCTGACAGAGAGAAACACAGCTAGAGAGGGAACACAAGCAGGGGGAGTGAGAGAGGGAGAAGCAGGCTTCCCGCCGAGCAGGGAGCCCGAGGCGGGGCCCGATCCCTGGACTCTGGGATCATGACCTGCGCCGAAGGCAGTGGATCAACCAACTGAGCCACCCAGGTGCCCCTGGTTTTCTGATACTACATAATTATGATATTTCCAAAAAAGGAGAAATTAAAAATGTTTCTCAATCTTACTTCCCACAGACAAACTCTAATTGATGAATATGATAATAAACATTCATACTTTATGTAGTCTTCATAAACTTGAATATAAGGGGTATTATCCTCATTTTAGAGAACAGACAATGAGCCCAGAGAGATTGAATACCTTATCCAAAATAACATAGCTCAAAATCAGACAGCCTGGTAACTTCGGAGTCCAAGCACTTTCCACTACAGTGCTGGTAGCTGTGTCTTCTGTGCCTTTCTTTCCGTTTCTTGCTTCATACTCCTCCATGTCCCCAGGCCCCCAACCATGTTCCTATCCTGAAACCAACTTTTTTCAGTTTCCTAGAAAATATTCCCTTAAAATGCTTTCTGACAATGGCACTTTCTGGCAAGAGAAAGCAAGAATAAGAAATCTTCAACATGGAGGCTCCTAGTCTGAAGAGCACATGACTCTTGACCTGAGGGTCATGAGTTTGAGCATGATGTTAGGTGCAGAGATTACTAAAAAGAAATAAGCAAACTTAAAAAAATATTTAACATGTAAAGAAATAGATATTTAGAGATGAAATTACAAACTATAAGCAGGGGCAACCTGCAAACCTCATTGAGTCTTTATGGCCACATTTTCTTTTTAATCAGACAGCTCAGTATTAAGAATAGGTATTTGAAAAAACAAACAAAACAAAACAAACAAAAAAAACAAAAAGAATAGGTATTTGAGTTTTCTCCATACAACTTCCCTCCCCAAAACTTTCCATCTATTTCCCCCCTCTCTCCCTTAAGTAGAGAGGCAAGAAAAGCTCTGGGAAAACTGGTTGCCAGACCGATTATATCTTAAAAATGAACAAACAAACAAACAAACAAACAAAAGGAAATAAAAGACAAACCCAAAAAAGCCCATAAAATGATTTATGAAGGATGCAGGTCCTCACTTGGAACACACATTCTAATAGTACAGATGTTACAAATGAAGATGGCTGAGATTAGTTTACACTGGAGTCTGATAATAACGGCTGCTACTCCAAAAGGGAGAGAGATAAGAAGCCTTTACTTAAAAGGACTTCATAGGTAAAACAAAACAAAATAAAATTTTGAACTGGAGCTGAAAATATTCTTGTGACATTCTTTAAACAAAATCTAGTATATACTCTAAGTCAAAGCCCTCTTTTGACTCCTATCCCCAAACTGAAGCCCAGTCAATGTTAAAGGTACGGTCATTTTCAGCGAAAAGGGGCTTATGGATCATAATACTAAGGTGATTTTATCTTTTTTTAAATTTTATCTTTTTATTAAGAACTGCATTATAGTGAGAAAAGCACAGAAGTGAGAGACAAGATACCTGGATTACTTTGATCCGAATAGTGTCAACAACTCATTATCCTGGGCAACTCTCTTCAATCCAAGAGTTCAACCAGATAATGTCTAAAGCTACCTCTAATAAAAGTATGTTATAATGTTCCTACGAGTTGGTCTTAGTTTCTTAATTGGAAAAAAATCAGCCTTTCCCAAACTGTGTTCTATGAGATTTACTGAGTGTTCTGTAGCAGGACTTCTATAGCCAAAGGATTTTAGTTAGGGAATGTTGGATTAAAAACCATCCTGCACTGAAAGATGGAGATGATGAATAAGTCATATCGCTCCTCCTTATGCAGTATCCTTGAAAATATAGTACCATATGCCAGAAGCCTCCACTTGAGTCATCTCAAATGGGACTGACCTCTCTGGATGACCATTAGCAACTGAGCTAAGCAGAGAATTAAATTACCCTGATTACAGTGACATCATTACACAGACCAGCCCCTCTGATGGGATTAGTATCTGTTAATCTATTATTTGAGCAGACAGTCAATAAGGGCTGAACAAATGTCATTAAATTGCAACAATAAACATCACTCAAAACTGCGGGTTAAAAAGCTACTCAAGCAGGAAGGAAAACATTAACATTAGATAGTCCCTGGGTAATAAACTTTCAATTCCAAAGATAAATTTGTCTTGGAAGCTACTGTTGGCATCCATTAATCTCTGTGGTACATAACCTCAAGCGTTTTTTCCTTTAGTTGGAATACTTTTGCTGAGTACCTGGAAGGTGTAAGTCACACTGTTACGTGAAATAGTATGTTTGAACAGTTGAGTGGCGTATGAAATAGTAGCAATGGGCATTGGAATTAAAAGATTATCTAATCCAAATAGTCTTCACCCTGAAAACACACACACACTTCTAGTTAGTTAGAGGCTGGGTCAAGATCTGAAAGTATCTTTCATTTCCTATTCCAACGCTCACTTCTTTACACCAAGAAAAAATATAGAAGATACTTACGTGAATAAGTAATTTGCAGAATTTTGCTTTTAAAGCATCAGTTTAAAAAAATTAGACTATAATTTTATTAAAACTACAAAGAAATTGTGCAAACTTAATTATACATTATTTTAGAAAAATATACTTTGCTATATAACTATCTGAATAGTGGCCATTGCTCTGAATTACATAATTATTCATTCTTTCACTTGTTCATCTAAGTATTTGCTAAAACTATACTATAAATCATACTCTATACTAGATATTAGAGATTAAACATGAATAAGACTGTAATCTCATAGTTCTAACACATTAATTATCAGTCAGTGATAATATAAATATCAGAATTTACTAAGTGTTGTTATGTGCCAGGATTAACCTGCCCTAAAGACTCTTCCCATTTAGTAAATTAGATAAAACATTTACACAAATGCAACAGGCAGAACTCTAAGGTGGCCCCAGATTTCCCAATCTAATCCCAGGATTGTTAAATAGGATGGAGTTTACTCCCATGGATAGGTTATTAGATGGCACAATGGACTTTAATATGTTACTACATAATCTGTGATCAGGTTAAATCACAGAAGCCTTTTAAAAGCTGACACTTCTCCAGCTCAGGTGGCTGAAGGGAAAGTCAGAGATTTGAAATTCAAGAAACGGGCACCTGGGTGGCTCAGTGGGTTAAAGCCTCTGCCTTCGGCTCAGGTCATGATCTCAGGGTCTTGGCATGGAGGCCCACATTGGGCTCTCTGCTCAGCAGGGAGCCTGCTTCCTCCTCTCTCTCTGCCTACTTGTGATCTCTCTGTCTGTCAAATAAATAAATAAAATCTTTAAAAAAAAAGCATATAGTTGGGTTATTTTAAAATGCCATTTGATAATTCTTTTATTTATTTATCTTTCTTTCAACTGGTAAATTTTGGCCACTTACATTGAATGGAATCACTGTTACACTTCAATTCAACTGTTCATATTTTTTCTTTTTTCCTGCCCCCCTTTTTCTTAATTTGTTAATTTTCTGAGTCCTGTGCTATTCAGAAATTATATACACATTATTTCTTTTCTTTCATTGGTAATTCTTGAAATTATATTGTTTCTTTTCATTACGTTTGAAGTTAATTGATATCCTTCATAGTCCCCCTTCCTAAAAAATTCAAGGACCTTGGAAGCACACTTTTCAATCTTTAATGTCCATATTAATCACTTGGGGAGTGTTAAAAAAGCAATTCCAATTCAGTAATTGTGAGGTGAGCCTGGTATTCTGCATTTCTAAGCTCCCAAATGATTCACTGCTACTGAGAAGCAATGCCTTAGAATACTTTAATCATCCCCCTTTAGACTGGCATGCTATTGATTTCTGGGATTTTAATTCTGACTTTTTAAATCCCATAATTATACATTATCATTATTTTATACAATGTTCATTTAAACCTACAGAGAAAAGTTTCTTCATTTCTTTATTCACCTTTCTTTCTTACATCTAATACTTTCCCTCTGGGATTATTTTCCTTATTCCTAACAGTCCTAAACAAAGCTCTGCTAAATGGTTCACATTCATTCTTAAGAGACAATATTAAATTAGTGGACTATACCAGATGCCTGATTTTGAATCCCTGCTCTGTCTGTTACTAACCATAGGCTTTAGGAACTTCATATCTTTTCTCTGGTCCTCAGTTTCCTCACCCATAAAATGAGGATAATAACTTGTAACTGAATTTGGCACATTATAAATTCTAAATAAGTATTAGTAATCATAGTTACATAATTCTAAGTTGTCACTTATTTTCTCTCATCACTTTGGAAAAAGAATTTTCATTCTTCTGGCTTCTATTTCACTAGTGCGGATCTGTAATCTGTATCAATCAAATAGACTAGGTTATGCTTCAGTAATAAATAATCCTCCAAGTCTCTATGGCTTAACACAACAAAAGTTTATCTTTTGCTCACACCACATTTGCTACACAAGTTGCAGAAGTTTCTGTTCCTCAGTCACTCAGAGACTTGGGTTTTCAAGGCTCTGTCTTGATACCTACACTAGTTTAGACAGGAAAAAGGGAAATGATGAATCACATACTGGTGTTTCAGGAGTGACATTCATTTTGTTCACATTTCATTGACCAAAGAAAGTTACATGCCACATTCAACTTCACAGGATAAGGAAAGCAATCCTACTAATAGGCAAGAAAGAAAGAAAATGATGTATTTGTAACAACACTGCTGACTACTGTGTCTAACTACAGTTCTTCTACAGGTGATTTTTTATTCTGATTATTTTCAAGATGTTCTCTTTTTCTTAGGTATTTTAGTTTCACTACAACGTATATAGTGTAAGGTGGTTGGTTTTTCCCCCCGTACCTAAAAATATCTTGTTTTGTGTTTTCTTCAGAGATTAGGTTTATCAGCTCAAATTATTTTTTTGAATAATGTCTCTCTTTTCCCCTCTCATCTCTGGGAAAACAATGTAGATGGATTTTAGACCTTTTAATTCTATTCTCCATATCATATAAACTTCACTTTCATATTTTCCATCTACTTGTCTCTTTGTGTGCTATATTCTAGGTGATTTCTTTAGGTCACTATTCAAATTTGTTAATTTTCTCTGCAGATGTATTAAAGCTGCTTTTCAACCCAATCTATTGAGTTTCTTTTTTCAATTATAATTTTTATTTCTAAAAGTTCTATTTGGATGGCTAGGTGGCACAGTCAGTTAAGCATCTGCCTTTGGCTCAAGGCATGATCCCAGGGTCCTAGATTGAGTCTGGCATCAGACTCCTTGCTCACTTGGGGAGCCTGCTTCTCCCTCTACCTGCTATTCCCTCTGCTTGCTCAGTCTCTTTCTCTCTGACAATAAAATTAATAAAATTACAAAATAAATAATAAAAGTTCTATTTTGTTCTTTTTTAATTCTTCCTAGTAATTTCTTATATTTCCTCAAACATGTCTTTCATAAAATTTTACTTTCTTTACTTGAAAGCTCTAATGTCAGAAGTCTTGGGAGTCTGAATCTGCTGTTTGTTATTTCTGATGTACTTCAATCATGAGTGACTTGTTTCCTCATAAGTTTCCTGATCTTTGCTTGTGAGCACATATTTGGCTAAATTTAATTTTTGGGAATCCTCAACACCTAAGTTAAGGATGCTTTCTCTAGAAAAGTTTTGCACACTTTGTTTTCAGGAGTTGGGAGTTGGGTGAAGTATCGCATTAGCAATTTTATCATTTTAAACTTCTCTGAGAAACTATCTTAATGTGGTCAGTAATAAAGTTTCAGGGTCAAGAAACACCCTTCAGAAGACACAACGCTTAGTCTGTAGATCTCAATGTTGATATCAGTCAGCCTTTTCCCTCAAGGCTAATTCTGCTTTCGGGGTTGTTTACTGCTTACAGTTCCGAATTCAGGTTGCACTCACTTTTTTCCTTATCCTTTTTTTAAATTCATAGAGGGATGGGGAGTAAGGGAATTTGGAGATTTCCCTTATGTTTTTGAGGGTCTAATAATGGTTAAAAATATTATTTTTTCAGGCGCCTGGTGGCTCAGTGGGTTAAAGCCTCGGCCTTGGGCTCAGGTCATGATCTCAGGGTCCTGGGATCAAGGCCTGTGTCAGGCTCTCTGCTCAGTGGGGAGCCTGTTTCCTCTGCTCTCTCTGCTTGCCTCTCTGCCTACCTGTAATCTCTCTCTCTGTCAAATAAATAAATAAAATCTTTAAAAAAATATTATTTTTTCTGTAAGTCATCAAAGATATAATTAAAATGGGAAGAATTTTCAAAATAGCTCTACCACCATGCTGACAGTTTATTTCAGTAAACTATATCCAGTTCCCCTCACCAAAGGAGCAAATGTCTTCAACTTCTTTGCTTCTTTCCAGAGATATTCTATGCCTATGTAAATAATAAATATACAATTTTTCCTCTTTTAATGCAAAGGGTAGCATACAGTATATACTTTGTACTTCCTTCTCTTTTTTAATTTAAAAAGGTATCTTAGAAATTTTTGTATATTAGTACATAAAGAGCTTCCTCATAGTCTTTATGGCTTCATTTTATTCCATTTTATGGGCCATTTGAAATATCACCTGATCCCTCAATGCTCCTTATTCCTACAGGACTATGTCTTCTTAATACTTCTTTCTCTTCTCCTGTCTGTTGTAGTTCAGCATAGCCTCTGTTTCTGCCTAGCTTCTAATATTGCTCTCACTCCATATCCTGAGTTTAAATGGCGTGAACATTATATGCTAGCTTCCACTTCAAGTTCTCACAATAGCACATTAAGTGTAAATTCATCTGAGTTCCAGAACTTGCTCATTAAAAAAGAAAAATCTCAAAGACAACAGTTCTCAGGCATCTACTCAAGGAAGAAGAAACAAATCTAAGGAATGAGACCTTGGGACGCCTGGCTGGCTCAGTTGGTTGAGCGACTGCCTTCAGCTCAGGTCATGGTCCCGGAGACCCGGGATCGAGTCCCACATCGGGCTCCCTGCTCGGCGGGAGGCCTGCTTCTCCCTCTCTCACTCCCCCTGCTTGTGTTCCCTCTCTGGCTGTGTTTCTCTCTGTCAAATAAATAAAATCTTTAAAAAAAAAAAAAAGGAATGAGACCTAATTATATCTGATTATTTCCAAGACATTGCATTAATATACAGTACTCTTTTAGGGCCTAATCTGAAAAAGGAATACAAATTGGGGGCTAAAATTCAGGAATGAATAAAAGAAACAAGTATTAGTTTGAGTTTGGGGCAGACTGAAAAGAGGAGAAAGAAATTTTTTGCTATTATTTTCTCTTTTCTTCTATTTTCTAATAAACAGTACCTGTAAAGCAGGAACATTTTTAATCTTGATGACATTTATGATTTTTTATTTGTACTGTTTATGCTTTTGGTGTCATACCTAGTAAAGCATTTTCTTTTTTTTTTTTTTAAGATTTTATTTATTTATTTAAGAGAGAATGAGTGAGAGCATGAGAGGGGAGAAGGTCAGAGGGAGAAGCAGACTTCCCCATGGAGCTGGGAGCCCAATGTGGGACTCAATCCCAGGACTCCAGGATCATTACCTGAGCTGAAGGCAGTGGCTTAACCATCTGAGCCACCCAGATGCCCCAAGAAACCATTTTCTAATCCAAGGTCAAAAAGATAAACACCATAGTCTCTTCTAGGTCTCTTATTGTTTCAGCTCTTATACTTCAGTCTATGATCTATACTGAGTTAGTTTTTGATATACTGTGAGGAAGGAATCAGTCTAATTCTTTTGCATGTATATATTTAGTTGCTCCAGCACCATTTATTGAAAAGACTTCTTTCACCATTGAATGGTCTTGGCACCCCTGTTGAAAATCATTGACCATAGATATGTGGGCTTATTTTCTGGACAATCAATTCTATTTAATTCACCTCTATGTTTATATGTTTGACCCATATGCCAGTACCATGCTGTTGTGATTACATCAGCTTTGTAATCATGCTCTGCAGTAACTTTTGAAATCTGGAATTGTGAATCCTCCAATTATTTTGGCTATTCTGGGTTCCTCGATTTTTCATATGATTTTAAAATCAGCTTGTTAACTCCTACACAGGAAAAAAAAGAAAAAAAAAAGTCAGGTGGAATCTGAGCATGGACTGTACTGAATCTGCAGATCAATTTGAAGAATAATGCCATCTCTTAACAATGTTTTCTGATCCATAAACATATTTCCATTTATTTAGATATTCTTTATTTCTTTCAAAGGTGTTTTACAGTTTTTCAGTGTACAAGTCTTGTGCTTTTGTTAAATTTATTCATGAGTTATTTTATTCCTTTTGATGCTATTATAATGGAATTGTTCTCTAAATTTCATTTTCAGATGATTTGTTGCTAGCACACAGAAATGCAACTGAATTTTCACTTTCCAACCTAGATGCCTTTTATTTCTTTTTCTTGCCTCATTATCCTGGTTAAAATCTCCAGTTGAATAGAAATTGTGAAAGTGGACATCCTTGTCATGTTCCTGATCTTAGGGGGACAACCTTCATTCACCATTAGTATGATATTTCTTGTGGTTTTTTTTTTTATAGATTTCTTTTATCAGGATGAGGAAGTTCCCTTTGATTCTTAGGTTGTTGAATGTTTTTATCAGGAAAGGATGTTGAATTTTGTCAAATGCTTTTTCGGTGTCTACTGAAATGATCAGGTGGGCTTTTATTATGTTAGTATGGTGTATTACAATGACTGGTTTTCATATGTTGAATCAATTTTATGTTCCTGGGATATATCCCACTTAGCTGTGATATATAATTCTTTTTATATGGTGCCAAATTCAATTCTCTGTTATTGTTGAGTATGTTTGTATGTATGTTCATGAGGAGTACTGTTCTGTAGTTTTCTTTTCTTATAATGTGTTACTTGGTTTTAGTATCATCAGGGTAATATTGCCTCGTAAGGTAAGTTAGAAAATGCTCCTTTCTCTTCCATTTTCTTTTTTTTTTTTGGAAGAGTTTGTGTAGGACCAGTGTTAATTCTTCTTTAAATACCTGCCAGAAATTACCAGTGATGCCATCTGGTTTTAAGCTTTTCTTTATGGGATAATTTAAAAACGTATTATTAATTCAATCCCTTTAATTTTATAGGTCTCTTTGGATTTTCTGTTTTTTTCTTGAGTCAGTTTCAGCACTCTGTGTCTTTCTAGGAATTTGCCATTTTAACTAGATTATCTTATTTATTGGCATAAAAGATCATAGTGTTCCCACAAAATCCTTTTTATTTCTCCAAGACCAATAGCAATGTCCCCTCATACATTCTTAATTTTAGTAACTTGAATCTTGTGTTTTTTTCTTAGTCCAGCAAAAGATTTGTCAATTTTCATTGATCTTTTTAAAGAACCAACTTTTGGCTTGATTTTTCTCTATTGTTTTTCTATTCTCTATTTCATTTCGTTCCACTCTAGTTTTAATTTTCTTTTTCTGTTTGCTTTCGATTTACTTTGCTCCTTTTTACTAGTGTTTTTTTTTTTTTTTTTAAGGTCAAGGGATAATTATTCATTCAAAATCATTCTTTTTCCTTACTATAGCCATGTATAGCTATAAATTTCCCTCTAAGCACTGTTTTAACCATACACCACAAATTCTGGTATGCTGTGTTTTTATTTCCATTAATCTCAAAGTATCTTTTAATTTCCCTTGTGATTTCTGCTTTATCTAACTGGTTGTTTAAGAATGTGTTTAGTTGGTGTGAGAGACTTTGGACACAGGAACAAACTGAGGGACTTGGAGGGAGGGGGTGAGGGGATGGGAGAGCCTGGTGGTGGGTACTGAGGGCACCTATTGCATGGAGCACTTGGGTGTGGGGCATGGACAATGGATCTTGGAACACTGAAAAAATAAATTTAAAGTCAAAAAAAAAAAAAAAGAATGTATTTAGTTGGGAGTGGCTCAGTCAGTAGGCCACTGAGGACAGGATCCCAGGATTCTGAGATCAAACCCCATTGGCTCAAGCTCAACGGAGAGCCTGTCTCTCCCTCTCCCTCTGCCACTCCCCCTGCCTGTGTTCTCTCATTCAAATAGATAGATAGATAGATAGATAGATAGATAGATAGATAGATAAATATTTTTTAAAAATGTAATAAATTTTAAAAAAGAATGTTTAGTTTTCACATATTTGTGAATTTCTTAAATTTCCTTGTTATTGCTTTATAATTGCATTTCATTGCCATTGGAGAACATACTTTGGATGACTTAAACTCTTTAAAATTTAGTGAGATTTGCTTTATGGATTAATGTATGGTCTATTTTGAAGAATGCTCCATATGCTTAGAGAAGAATAGGCATTCCTACATTGTTGGGTAAAGTGATACAGACACCTGTTAGATCTAGTAGGTTTTTAGTGTTCAAGTCCTCTATTTCCTTACTGATCTTCTATTTAGGTAATCCATTATTCAAAGTGAAGTACTCAAGTTTTCAACTATTATTATTAAATTGTCAGTTTCTTCCTTCAATTCTGTCAGGTTTTTTTTTAAAAGGCATTGTATATTTAGATGTATGTTTATAATTGTTATATCTTCCTGATAGACTTACCTTTCAACAATATATAATATTCTTATTATTATGTTATTCTAGTAACAATTTTTGTCTAGTCTGTTTTGTCCAATATTAGTATAGCCATTCCCACTCTTTTGGTTACTATTTGTATGGCATGTACTTTTCATGCTTTCACTTTTAAACTATCTGTGACTTTATTTTTTTCTTTTTAAATTATTCAAATTCAATTAGTTAATAGTGTATCATTAGTTCAGATGTAGAGCTCAGTAATTCATCAGTTGCATATAACATCCAGCACTCATCATATTGTATGCCCTCCTTAATGCCCATCACCCAGTAACCCCGCCCACATCTATCTGTGACTTTAAATCTATTTTAAATCTATTCATTCCAGCAATGAATTCATTCTCTCTCCCTTGCTCTCTCTCTTGCTCATTCTATCTCTCTCAGTTAATCTAGGCATGTCTTACTTTCTCCTATATTTTTGAAAGATGATGTTGTTGGATATAGAATTCTTCACTGACAGTCTTTTATCTTTTTTTTTACTTTTTTTTTTTTTTTGAATTTTCAATGTGTCATCCCACTGCCTTCTGGCCTCCATCATTTCTGATGAAAAATAAGCTGTTAATCTTCTTGAAGATTTCCACCCTCCATACATGATGAGTCACTTCTCTTTTATGCTATCAAGATTATCTTTGGGTCTGGCTTTGATATTTAGGTGTTTCTCTCTTGTGAATTTATACTACTTGAGGCTTATTGAGCTTCTTGGGTATTTCATCAAATTTGAGAAGTTTTCTAGATTTATTTTCTCAAATACTCTTTCTGCTTTTTCTCTCTCCTTTTGGTACTCCCCTTATGTTTATGTTGGTATGTTTCAGAGGCTCTGTTCATTTTTCTTCTTTTTTTTTTTTTTTTTTAAGATTTTATTTATTTGACAGAGAGAAACACAGCCAGAGAGGGAATACAAGCAGGGGGAGTGAGAGAGGGAGAAGCAGGTTTCCCGCCGAGCAGGGAGCCCGATGTGGGACTCGATCCCGGATCTCCGGGATCATGACCTGAGCCGAAGGCAGTTGCTTAACCAACTGAGCCACCCAGGCGCCCCTCTTCTTTCTTTTTTACTTCTATTCTTCCAACTCTATAATCTCAATTGAACAATCTTCAAGTTCACTGATTCTTTTTCTCTGCCTGCTTATATCTGCTGTTGAACCTCTCTATTGAATTTTTCATTTCAGTTATTATATTTTTAAATTGCAGAATGTCTATTTTATATACCTTTATATATCTGTATATCTGTATATATCTATATATCTTTTATATCTATTTTATACCCTTATATATTTTTTGTTCATTGTTATTTTCTATTTGGGGACACATAATTCTCATATTTTCCTTTAATTCTTTTTTAAAATTGAGGTACAATTGACATATAACATTATATTTGTTTCAGGTGTACAACATGATTCAATATTTGTATACATTGTGAAATGACCACCACAATAAGTCTAGTTAACATACATCACCTTACATAGTTACAATTTTTTTCTTGTGATGAGAACTTTTAAGATCTACCCTCTTAGCAGCTTTCAAATATGCAATACGGTATTATTAATTTTACTCAACATGCTGTACATTATATCCCCATAAGTTATTTATAATGAGAAGTTTGTATCTTTGACCCCCTTCAACCCTTTCTCCTGCCCCCATCCCTCAACTCTGGCAACCACCAATCTGTTCTCTATATTTATGACCTTGGTTTGTTTTGTTTTGGTTTTGCTTTTTTGTTTTTTAGATTCCACATACAAATGAGAGCACAAAAGAGTAAGTAAAAGAGCCACTGCTGCTGTTTGTTTAGTGACTTTGATGGGAAAAGTCTGTATTCTTTGTCTGTAGCCAGTGAAGTCTCTGCTCAGTTAGCTTAGTGGTCTGTTAATAATTGAACAGAGATTTCCTAAAATGCCTGGAATCAGTAAGTCTAGTCTTCCCTGAAGGATCTCTGTGTGCTGGGATAGGCCTTCAATACTCAGCCAAGCACCTTACAACTCTGCTGTAGCCTACAAATCCTGCACATGCACACAGCCCTGCCCATGTGCATAGCCCTCTAAATTGCAAGTAATATTCCAGAGCTTTTGAAGTCCTCTATGGACATGCCATTCCTCAACTTTTCCTTTTAAGTTTCTACCACCTCAGGCAGTCATGATGTTAAGCAATTGCCACTGACCTTTTTTTTTTCTAGAAAATGTCCCCAGGGAAAAGACTTTTCTCACTGGGCAAGTTTCCAGTCAGGTCAATAAAGACAGCCTTACAAATGGAGTCTTCTAGGGAACCATCAAACAAGTCAAATAATGGCAGTTCTTTGGGTATGGGGCTTTGAAGGAGCCCCATCCTCATTCTCATGGAGATTTAGCCATTTTTCTTGAAGATGCTCTTTGGATTGCTGTAGACCTATAGTTAATTTCCACAGTTCTAACCAAGTAGATTTTGGTAAGTTTTGCCCCAAAAACTCATTGCTTTTTTTTCCTACTGATTCATAAAGGTGATTACATCACTTTTATGGAGATATCTGTCAGAGATCTGTACTCCATTATTCTGACATAACTGTTTCCTTCTTGACTTAGGCAATTCTTAACTTGATTCACTATTTACTTTTCCTTATTTCTGTTTCCTCAGAATCTTTATCTTCTGGTGCACAAGTTCTTTCCTCTGGGATTTAGAGTTACCGTGCAATTTTATGAAATTTTTTGATGTATTTTTGTACCTGTGATCATGTTTTCTTCCAAATGCCCTCTCCCTATTATGGCAAATGCCAATTCATCCTTTATTATCTAGTGTAAGTGTTAACTCCTCTGTTAAGTCGTCTTCACTCCATTTACCCAAGAACCAAATCAATCACTCCTCCATCTTCTCCTACAGCCCTCTTTATATGCATTTATTATAGCTAATATTTAATGTACCCTGTTTGCTTTACTAGACTGCGAATTCTGAGGACAGTTATAAGGTATAGAACTTACTCATCTTTGTAGACCTAAAATTTAATACAGAGAAGGAACTGAGGAAATGTTTTTTGAAGTGACTCTCAATAAAGAAGTTATTAGGGTTGGGTGGGTGGCTCAGTCATTAAGCATATGCCCTCAGCTTAGAGCATGATCCTGGAGTCCTGGGATCGAGCCCCGCATCAGGTTCCCTGCTCACTGGGAAGCCTGCTTCTCCCTCTTCCACTCCCCCTGCTTGTGGTTCCCTCTCTAGCTGTGTTTCTCTCTGTCAAACAAATAAATAAAAATCTTTAAAAAAAAAAGAAGTTATCATTGCTGATAGTAAGACCCAATCTCATCAAAGGCACTGAGCCTTCAGGCAAAGCAAAAGCTGATGATCACAAATGAATTTTATAATATAAATCAAACAGCAGAAGTCTTATAATTAACAGAATAAATAGAAAAGCCATGTGATTTCTTTTTATTTAACTTTGAGAAAAATGTCACTTGGAATCCTATTAGTAAGTGTCCTTCTGGAGCCTGGACTGGTTCTCTAGACACCTGGGTTCTCTTCCAAGCCACCCCCTAATCTGCTGTAGGATTCTGAAGGAACCAACAAGAATCTGTTTTAATGTGAAAATGATTAATTTTACCTTTAACTCATAAATGCTGTACCAAATTTATATTTTTAAGGCATCTCTTTCCTTGAAGTATGGAGAAAGAATTATAGGAAGACAAGACTGAAAGCAGAAAATGTAGATAGGAGGCTACTTTAAGAGTCTAGGTGAAAAGTAATAGGACCTAAACCCGACAGAAAGGTGGTAATTTGAGATATTCTGAAAATAGAACACATTTGATTTGGTGTTAGATGTCAAGAATGAAGGAGAGGGAGTGAAGATGAACCCAAAGTTCGAGCCTGACTGGTTTAGACAGTGGTACTATTTATTAGGATGAAAAGAAGTATGGAGGAGGACATAGGTTTGAAGGGGAAAATATTCAATAGTTCTGTTTGGGAGATTATACACACACACACAATGTGTGTGTGTGTGTGTGTGTGTGTGTGTGTGTGTAAGTGGAGCTGTCATGTAGAAAATGTAGAGGGACGCCTGGGTGGCTCAGTTGGTTAAGCAACTGCCTTCGGCTCAGGGCATGATCCCGGAGACCCGGGATCGAGTCCCACATCGGGCTCCCTGCTCGGCGGGAAGCCTGCTTCTCCCTCTCTCACTCCCCCTGCTTGTGTTCCCTCTCTGGCTGTGTTTCTCTCTGTCAAATAAATAAAATCTTTAAAAAAAAAAAAAAGAAAATGTAGAAAAGAGATTATACACACACACACAATGTGTGTGTGTGTGTGTGTGTGTGTGTATGTGTGTGTAAGTGGAGATGTCATGTAGAAAATTGAGGCTCACTGGAGAAGTCTTACTGTAAACGTAAATTTGGAAATTATCAGATCCAGATCATAACAAATCTATAGCAATGGTTGAGATCACCTAAGAAAAAAATTTTCAGAAAGAGAGGATATAAGGGCTTGGTTCTGAGCTCTGAGGAATCCCAACATTTAGGGACTAGGTAGAGGAGGAATAACTACAAAAAGGTACTTAAAAAAGAGGAGCCACCGAAGTAAGAAAGAGGTAAGAAAGAGGGAATGGTCAACTGTGCTAAATGCTGTTCAATAAGGATGGAGAAATGCCCACTAAATGTGTCAAATAGTGGATAATGGTCCCTGGAAAAGAGCCCTTTCAGTGCAGTTGAGGGGATGGTGCAGAAGCCAGACTATACTGGGTTGAAGAGTAAATGGAAAGTGAAAAAGAAAAATACCATGTGTGTCAATTCTTTCTTGAAATGTTTTCTTATCTTGGTTTCTGTGACACTATACTTTCCTGGTTTTCCAACCCATCTGGCTCTTGTTAAAGTTTCCCTTGTTGGGTTATTCTCTACTCACTTTTAAATACTGAAGTTCTACAGAATATAGATATTCTAACTCTGCTCATTATCTTTCTCTTCTACCTGAGGGCTTCAGTTACCACATATATACCAACAACTCCCAGATTTTACATGTATCTTTGTTTTAGATCACTCCTTTGAGCTGTTGACTTGCATATTCAATTACCTGTTCAACATCTCAAAATTAGTCATTTCCTTTTCACAACGGTTTGCTTCTAGTGTCCCAGATTCTCTGTAAATTATATCATTATTTTCTCAGCTGTTCAAGACAGACACCAGGAGTCTTGCCTTTTTTTTCCTCTTGCGTACTACAACCAATCCAATAGCAAGTCCTGTCCATTCTACTTTCAAATATCTCATTTATTAACTGCTTATGGGCCAAGCACCCAAAGGTTCCTTATTTATATTATCTTTTTCATGTAAGTTCACAAGTACCCAATAAGGTAGTTTTATCTCCACTTGAAACTGACGCTGAGAGAAGTTAAATAACTTACTGTGGTAAGACAAAAAGTAAATGGCAGAGAGGGAGGAATCTATACTAAATGTGCCTGATTCCACACTGCCTCTGACCTCCCTTTCCTCCTAACTTAACCTCCCTGAGGTCAAGTTTCCTTAACTAAAATGGACCTGATAGGGGAGCCTGGGTGGCTCAGTTGGTTAAGCAACTGCCTTCGGCTCAGGTCATGATCCTGGAGGCTCGGGATCGAGCACCACATCGGACTCCCTGCTCGGCGGGAAGCCTGCTTCTCCCTCTCTCACTCTCTCTTCTTGTGTTCCCTCTCTGGCTGCGTTTCTCTCTGTCAAATAAATAAAAATATTAAAAAAAAATAAAATAAAATGGACCTAATATTTCCTAACTTTAGACTGTCATAAAGATTGAAAAATAAACAATAAGGTACATAGCCCAAGTACAAGGTACACATTCAATAAATGTTAAGTCCTTTACACTCCCTTCACTCCCTCCTCTATACTGTTTCTGGGGTTATCTCAGTGATATTAGGATTACAGAGATGAACAAAAATTGCTCCTTGCCTTCAAAAAGCAAATAATTTATGGAGACGAATACACATAAAACAATGAGATATAGGAAGACAATAGAGAACTAAGCATTAATTCCATACAGAGGCTTCTTATATTAGAATTACAGAGAAAGGATAAAGGGCTATCGGGGAGATAGAGATGGGAGTGAGCTTTTGAAAAGGACCTATTAGCACGGTTGGGATATTTAGTGACGATATCAGCAAAGGGGGCAAGACACTCAGGAAAAAAAGAATACTGATGTGGAAAGAAGAATAACAAGCTCAGGATCAGTGATGTGAACAACCTCATTTCAACAAAAGGCACTCATATTTTCCCACATCAAAGTATTTTTACTACTAAGTTTCCTTATTATGGTTAAGTTCCCCATGGAACAAGGAAGCATTTGAGCCTATCAGTAAAACTAAATGTCCTGGTAGGCAAAACCATCATTAAACTGTCCACCCACCTTCCCAGGGAAGGGGAACAAGCCTCAGACTCTGACCTACATGAGATAAAAATAATTCAGATGCTGAGCTTTGCTTTGACAATAATATCACCCTGTCAAAATAGGTCTAATGACGTCAATCACATTTTCTTTGCTTACATCTCTCAGCTGCAGCTAACACTGACAGATATCACCATTCCTATGTCTGAAGTTTCCTTTGATAAAAAACAAAACTATAGAGAACACTAATACTAATATGCCCATTAAGTCTGGGCTTAGATTAAGGAGTTTTTATTCTACAGAACCCGTTCTACAAACCAATTTGGCTTCTATGATGACAAGGAAATGTGATAAATAATTTGCTTCATCATTCAACAGAGCTTCTGGACTGTGGCACCATAGAATATCAGAGCTGGAAAGAAATTTAATGGTTACTTTGATCTTATTTTACTAATGGTTACTTTACTTATTTTATCAGGGAAGTGGTAAGTTCAAGGTCAAAGGTTGACCAGGAGAGGAAGGGTTATTAAGGATGGTCAACAGAACCTAATGGAGAGTCACTAGGTCCCTGCTGAGAAAAGTGATGAAAACAGAGGAAACGGAAATATTATAAGCTACTTTCAGAGCTCCAAAAATTCCTTGGTATTGGTCAAGAAACCTAAAAGATGATTTCAAAAGTCACCTCAAACTCTGACCCAACAGTTCCTTCTCTCATCTCCCAAATGTTCCAGGTGGTCAATCAATAAACATTTATTGTGCACCAACTATGTAAAACACCTAGGATATAAAATACAATGATGCATGAAATAGTCCCTTATCCCAAGAAACCTACTATCTGGTTAAGGGCATGAGAAATAAGATATGAGAGATGAACCAATCTGAGTGGTGAAGGGATTCCAAGTAAGTTATATAGCTAATAAGTGTTCTGAATTCAGGTGGGCTTGGAAAGAGTTCAAAGATGGAAGTATAGTAAGAAGGCTTCAAGAAGGAACGAGGACATGATGAGGACAGGATTTTGCTACAAGAGAACATGGGGGAGCATCTTTAGGCTAGACTGGATCTGAGAACCTAAATTTGTAGACCTCATCATTGGTGAAGAGGAGATCTACTCAGTAGAATCACAGTAAAAGGTGACATTGGAGGCAGCAAAAAAATTTAAATAAAGCATAGAATTAACCTTGGTTTAAAGATTCAGTTCTGCCACCTCTAAATTATGTGGCCTTGAGTGTTATGTAACCTCTTCAGAAATCAGAATAATAATCCCTCCACACAGAGTTATTTTAAGAATTATAAGGTAAACATGGATAAGCACCCAGGGGTATAATAAGTGGACAATAAGTAGCTAGGTACTTTTGTTGCTGTTCATTTTGCTTTGTTTTTTCTTTTTGTTTGTTTGTTTGTTTTTGAAAATAGGTATATAAAGGGAATGTATCAGGTCAAGAAAATGTTGAAGAAGTGAAGGTGGACTTAATTAAGTCCTGGATATGAATTAAGAAACAGGAGAGCTAGAAACAAATTTTCCACTCATAAAGTGGTGGGAATTGGATGAGAAACAGGACTGGTCTAGACCTGTGGCTCTCAAACATTGTTCCACAGCTATGACTAGTTATAAAAATCACCTGGAAAGTTTATTAAAAGAAAAACCAAGGATCCCAACATGGAGGGTCTGATTTAAGAGCTCTAAGGTGGAAATTGGGAGTCTTAAATTTTTTTTAAAGTTCTGCATGAATTTCTGATGCATAAGAAGACAAATTAACTGCTAGACGAAATAATACTTAAGATCCCCTTCAATTCTAAGAATCTCCAATTCTAAGTAAGCAGTAAATTCTAAAGGCCTGAAGTATGAATGCCTGTGTGGCTCAGTTGGTTAAGCGTTTGCCTGGCTCAGGTCATGATCCCAGAGTCCTGGAACTGAATCCTCTGTCAGGCTCCTTGCTCAGCAGGGAGCCTGCTTCTCCCTCTGCCTGCTGTTCCCCCTGCTTGTGCTGGCGCTCTCCCTCTCTCTCTCTCTCTGACAAATAAAATCTTTAAAGCCCTGAAAGTACTATCCTTCCCAGCATTCAAAGATTCAGAAAACCAAGGCCTAGTCAGCCATACTACATGATCTTCCAAAAGCTCTATTTGATCATGTCACTCTTTGTATTTTTATAAAATGTCTTCAAGTCAAGCTCTGCCTGCTTTTCAAGGATTTTTTACAATCTTGATCCAGCCTGCTTTTCTGAAGTCATCCTTTGCCAACTCCATTCCATGTAGCAAGTCACAGAATAGGATCTAACATTTAAAAATAGGCACTTTAATTCTTCTGCATTTTTATGTATATTATTTTCTCTGCCAGAATAATCAAACCCATCCCCACTAGAGTCCCTTGTCTATCTCAAAAATTTTACTCATCCTTCAAAGTCACTTGATGTGATTCCTCCTGGTAGATTATTTACTTCTTCCTCTGTGTTCCTGGTATCTCTCTAAGCAAGCCTTTCTCTCACTTATTATGGCTAGTTGCATTCATATCTGTAGTCCATACTAAGATTTAGTTTTTGGAAGCAGAGATTGTGTCTCAACTATCTCTTGAAAAACGCAGACCAGACAGTTTTTTCCATACTTGGATATGAGACCTAATTATTTTTAGGCTTATTATCTAACCACATTTTAAAACATAGTGAAGAAAGTTTAAACACTGGTGCTCTGCTTAGCAGTGATAATAGTTCAAATTTTTCCCATTAATTCCTCATAGGTGACCCTAAAAAGTTCAAATTCCTAGAAGCCATTGACAAATGACCTTAGATATATAAAAAGAAGACTTAAAGATTAATGTTTTCATTTTCTTCAGACAGGTACCCAGTAATGAAATTGTTAGATCACAGTAGCTGTATTTTTAATTTTTAAAAAAATCCTCCATGTTTCATTCCATAGCAGCTACACCAACTTACATTCCCACCAATAGTTCATGAGGGTTCTCTTTTCTCCACATCCTTGCCAACACTTCCTATTTCTTATCTTGTTGATAATAGTCATTCTGACAGGTGTAAGGTGATATCTCATTATCATTTTGAATTGCATTTCCCTGATGATTAGTGATGCTGAGTATCTTTTCACATGACCATTAGCCACCTGTATATCTTTTTTGGAAAGATGTCTTTTTAAATCCTGCCTATTTTCTAACTGGATTATTTTTGTTTGTTTTGCTATTGAGTTGTGCGAGTTCTTTATATATTTTGGATACTAATCCATTTTTGACATACAACTTGCAAATATTTTCTCCCATTTGGTGGTTGCCTTTTCATTTTATTGATGGTTTCCTTTGCTGTGGAGAAGGTTTCTAGTTTGATGGAGTCCTGATCATTTATTTTTTGCCTTTTTTCCCTTGCCTTCAGAGCTGGAGTCAAACAAAACAACCCTAAGATTACTATCAAGGCACTTACAACCTGTCTTCTTCACGGTGTTTTAGGGTTTCAGGTCTTAGAATTGTCTTTAATACATTTCTTTTGATTTTTATGAGCAGTGTAAGAGAGTGATCTAGTCTCATTCTTTTCCATTTAGCTGTCCATTTTTTTCAGTACCATTTACTGAAGAGAAGGTCTTTACCCTACTGTATATTCTTGCCTCCTTTGTCAGAATTTAACTGACCATATATACATGAGTTTATTTCTGGGCTCTTAATTCTGTTCCATGATCTATGTACCTGTTTCTGTGCCAATACCATACTGTTTTGTTTACTATAACTTTGTAGTACATTCTGAAATCAGGGAGAGTGATACCTCTGACTTTGTTCTTTCTCAAAATTATTTTGGCTATTTGGCGTATTTGTGGTTCCACACAAATTTTAGAATTTTTTTATTCTAGCTCTGTAAGAAATGTCATTAGAATTTTGATACAGATTGCACTGAATCTATAGATTGCTTTGGGCAGTATGGACATTTTAACAATATTAATCCTTCCAATCCATGAGCACAGAATTATCTTTCCATTCATTGGTGTCTTCTTTAATTTCTTTCATCAATGTTCTATAGTTTTCAGTATACAGATCTTTCACCTCTTTGGTTAAATTTATTCCTATAGGAAAGGGGAACCCTCTCACACTGTTGGTGAGAATGAAAACTGGTGTAGCTACTCTGGAAGACAGTATGGACATCCCTCAAAAAGTTAAAAATACAGCTACTCTACGACCTAGCAATTGCACTATTAGGTACACAAACACACTGATTTGAAGAGGCGCATGTTTATAGCAGCAATGTCTACAATAGCCAAACTATGGAAAGATCCCAGATGTCCAGTGACAGATGGATAAAGACGATGTGGCATATATACACAATGGAATACTACTCAGCCATCAAAAACAATGAAATCTGACACAGATGGAACTGTGGAACAGATGGAACTAGAGGGTATTATGCTAAGCAGAATAACCCAGTCGGAGTAAGACAATGATTCCACTCATATGTGGAATTTAAGAAACAAAACAGATGAACATAGGGGAAAGGAAGGAAAAATAAGACAAAAACAGAGAGAGAAGCAAACCACAAGAGACTCTTAACTCTAGGAAACAAACTGAGGGTTGCTGGAGGGGAGGTGGATGGGGGGATGGGGTAAATCGATGGTGGGTTTTAAGGAGGGCACTTAATGGAATGAGCACTAGGTGTTATAGGCAAAAGATGAATCATGAAATTCTACCTCTGAAACGAATAATACACTATATGTTAACTAAATTGAATTTAAATAAAAAGTTTTTTTTAAAGATTTTATTTATTTGACAGAGTGAAACACAGCTAGAGAGGGAACACAAGCAGGGGGAGTGAGAGAGGGAAAAGCAGGCTTCCTGCTGAGCAGGGAGCCAGATGTGGGACTCCATCCTGGGTCTCCGGGATCATGACCTGAGCCGAAGGCAGTTGCCCAACCAACTGAGCCACCCAGGCACCCTAAATAAAATTTTTTAAAAAAATTTATCCTCCATGTTTTATTCTTTATTTTGCAATTATAAATGATATTTTCATGACTGCTCTAATAGTTCATTATTAGTATACAGAAATGCAACAGATTTTTATATATTAATTTTATAACCTGCAATTTTACTGAATTCATTTATTAATTCTAGCAGGTTTTAGGTGGAGTCTTTGGGGTCTTCTCTATATAGTGTCATGTCATCTACAAATAGAGTTTTTCTTCTTCCTTTCCAATTTGTATGCCTTTTATTTCTTTTTCTTGCCTAATTGCTGTGGCTAGGACTTCCAATACTATGTTGAATAAAAGTGGGGATAATGGCTTTCAGCACTTCAATATTTGTATGATATTAGCTGCAGGTCTGTTTTTACAACCTTTATTATGTTGAAGTATGTTCCCACTTTGTTGACAGTCTTTATCATAAATGGATGTAAAATTTGGTCAATTATTTTTTTGCATCTATTAAGATAATCGTATTATTTTGTTTTTATTTTTATTAATATGGTGTATCACATGGCTGATTTGCTAGTATTGAACTATCCTTGCATCCCTGGAATAAATTTCACTTGATCATGCTTTATGATCATTTTAATGTATTGTTGAATTCAGTTTGCTAATATTTTTTGAGGATTTTTTAATCTATGTTTACCAAAGATATTGGTCTATAAATTGCTTTTTTGTGGTGTTCTTGTCTGATTTTGGTATCAGGGTATTGCTGGCCTCATGGAATTTGCTTGCAAACATTCTCTCTTCAGATTTTTTTGGGAAGATTTTGAGAAGAAGAGTATTAAATCTTTAAATGTTTGGTAGAATTCATCAGTAAAGACATCTGGTCCTGAACCCTTGTTTGTTGGGAGATTTTTGATTACTGATTCAATTTCTTTGCTAATAATCAGTCTATTCAGATGTTCTATTTCTTCATGGTTCACTCCTTAAAGATTGTAAGTTTTTATGAATTTACCTAACTTTTTAGGTTGTCCAATTTTTGGTATATAATTTGTTCATGGCAGTTTCTTATCATTTTTTGCATTTTTGTGGTATCAGTTGTAAGTTCTCATTCATTTCTGATTTCATTTATTTGAGCCCTCTCCTTTTTAGTGGTGAGTCTAGCTAAATGTCAACTTTTAAAAATTTTTTCAAAAATTAGCTCTTACTTTCATTGATTTTTTTTTTCCTATTGTCTTTTTAGTTCCCATTTCATTTATTTCCACTCTGATCCTTATTTCTCACCTTCTGCTAATCTTGGGCTTTTTCTCCTGTAATTAGTGTAAAAAATTTCTTTTTCCTGTTATTAGTGTAAAGTTAAGTAGTTTATTCAGTATTTCTTTTATTTCTTGAGGTAGGCCAATTTTGCCATAAACTCCCCTAACTGCTTTTACTGCCTCCCACAAATCTTGGTATGTTCTATTTCATTTTGTCTCTAATGTTTTATTTCTCCCTTGATTTCTTCTATGACCAGTAGCTGTTCAGTAACATGTTTAATTTCCATGGATTTGTATTTTTTCTAGCTTTCTTCTTATAATTTATTTTTAGTTTCATTTCATTGTGCTCAGAAAAGACGCTTGATATGATTTCAATCTTCTTGAATTTACTGAAACTTGTTTTGTGGCTGAACATGTGATCTACCCAGAGACTGTTACATGTGTACTTGAGAAGAATGTGTATTCTACTGCTTTTAGATGGAATGTTTTGTATATATCTATTATGTCCATCTGGTCTAATGTGTTAATTAAAGTTAATATTTCCTTATTGATTTTGTATATGGATGACCTACCCATTCATGGAAGTGGGGTTTAGAAATCTATTATTATTACATTGCTGTCAATTTCTCTTTAGATCTGTTAATATTTGTTATTTCGGTGTATATTGTATATTTCAGTGCTCCTATGTTATGTGCACATATATTTATAAATGTTTTATCTTCCTGCTATACTGACCCCTTTATCCTTTTTGTTTTCTATTATAGTCTTTGTTTTAAAGTCTATTTTATCTAATGTGAGTACAGCTACACCAGCTTCCTTTTTGTTATCATTTGTGTGGAATATCTTTCTATTCTTTCACTTTTGGTCTTGGTATGTCCTTACTTTTTTTTTTTTTTAAAGATTTTATTTATTTGGCAGAGAGAGCAAGAAAGCACAAGAAGGAGGAGCAACAGAGGGAGACAGAGAAGTAGGCTCCATGCTGAGCAAGGAGCTCGATGAGGGGCTCAATCCCAGGACCCTGGGATCATGACCCAAACTGAGGCAGATGTTTAATCAACTGAGCCACCCAGGAGCCTCAGTGTGTTCTTATTTCTGAAGGGAGTCTCTTAAGGGCCATATATGAATGCAAATTTTTGTTTTTAATCCATTCAGCCACTCCATGTCTTTGATTGGAGAACATAGCCCATTTACATTTAAAGTAATTTTAAAAAAGATTTTATTTGAGAAAGAGAGCCAAAGAGAGCACAAGGAGGGGTGGTGAGAAGGAAAGGATAGAGAGATAAGCAGACTCCCCACTAAGCAGGGAGCCCAACATGGGGCTCAATCCCAGGACCCTGGGATCATGACTTGAGCTGAAGACAGACACTTAACTGACTGAGCCACCCAGGTGTCCCTAAAGTAATTACTGATAAGTATGTACTTACTGCCATTTAAAAAAAAAAGATTTATTGATTTATTGATTTATGAGAGAGTGTGTATGTGAGTGAGGAAAGGGGCAGTGGGAGAGAGAATATCACCAGCAGACTTCCTGCTGAGCACCGAGTCTGGAGTGTGATGCGGGGCTCAATCTCATGACCCATGAGATCATGACCTGAGCCAAAATCACAAGTAAGACACTTGTCCAACTAAACCACCCAGGTGCTGCAACTTATTGCCATTTTGTTAATTGTTTCTTGGCTGTTTTCATAGTTCTTTCTGTTCCTTTCTTCTCTTTTTCTCTTCCTTTGTCCTTTGATGACCCCTTAGTATTATGTTTAGATTCCTTTCCCATTTTCTTTCTCATATTTACTGTAAGTTTTTGGTTTGTGGTTACTATGAGGTTCACATGCATCATCATATGTATATAATAACCTATTTTAAGTTGATACCAATTTAAATTTGAACACATTTCAAAACAACAAAATTTTACTCCTCCATTTTATGTTTTTGATGTCATTTTGCATCTTTTTATGTATCGCTTTGCTAATTATCATAGTTTGAGTTCATTTTACTATTTTTTAAAAACTTCTCAGTAGCTTTAGGAGTGATTAACTTACTACCTTTACTATATATTTACATTTTCCCATGAGACTTTTACTTTTGGATATTTGTTATTAATTACTGCCATCTCCTTTCAGCTTAAATAAGTCCCTTTAATGTTTCTTCTAAGGCCAGTTTAGTAGTGATGTTCTCTTTTAGCTTTTGCTTGTCTGGAAAACTCTTTATCTCTTCTTTAAATCTTTTTTTTTTTTTTTAAGATTTTATTTATTTGACAGAGAGAAAGACAGCCAGAGAGGGAACAAAAGCAGGGGGAGTGAGAGAGGGAACAGCAGGCTTCCTGCTGAGCAGGGAGCCTGATGTGGGACTCGATCCCAGGTCTCCGGGATCATGACCTGAGCCGAAGGCAGTTGCTTAACCAACTGAGCCACCCAGGCGCCCCATATCTCTTCTTTAAATCTTAATGGAAATCTTACCAAGCAGACTATTCTTAGTTGGAAGTTCTTTTTTTGTTTTTGTTTTTGTTTTCTTTCAGGACTTTGAATTCTGGCTTGCAAAGTTTTCACTAAGAAATCTTTTTTTTTTTTTTTTTAAGATTTTATTTATTTGACAGAGAGAGAGAGATCACAAATAGGCAGAGAGAGCGGAGGAAGGAGGCTCCCTGCTGAGCAGAGAGCCTGATGCAGGCCTTGATCCTAGGACCCCGAGATTAAGACCTGAGCCGAAGGCAGAGGCTTTAACCCACTGAGCCACCCAGGCGCCCACTAAGAAATCTTCTGATAGCCTTATGAGGTTTCCCTTGTATGTAACAATGTGGTTTTTTTCTTGGCACTTGTGTGATTCTCTTTTCAACTTTTGAATTTTAATATAATGTGTCTTGGTGTAGCTCTCTTTGGGCTCATCTTATTTGAAGTTCTCTGGGTTTCCTAGACCTGGATGTCTATTTTCTCGTTTAGGTTATGAAAGTCTTCACCATTATTTCCTCAAATAACTTTTCTGCCGCCTTTTCTTTCTTCTCTACTTCTAGGACCCTTATAATGCAAATGATAACAAACTTTATATTGTCCCAGAGGTCCCTTAGGTTATCTTCATTGTTTTAAAATTCTTTTTTCCTTTGTGCTGCTCTGGTTGAGTTCAACTCTGGTTGAGTTCCACTGCTTTATCTTCCAGTTCGTGGATCCATTCTTCTACTTCATCCAGTATGCTGTGGAACCCTTCTAATGTATTTTTCAGTTCAGTTACTGTATTCCTCAGCTCTGTACCTTCTGCTTGGTACTTGTTTCCTATCTCTCTGTTGAAGTTCTCAATGTGTTCAACCATTCTCCTCCTGACTTTGGCAAACACCTTTATGACCATTATTTTGAATTCTTTATCATAAATTACTTATCTCCATATAATTAAGGTCTTTTGTGAGATTTTACCTTGTTCTTTTGTTTGGAACACATTTCTCTGTTTGCTTATTTTGCTTGACTCTATGTTTGTTTCTATGTGTTAGGTGAAACAGCTACCTCTCTTGATATTGAAGGAGTCGCCTTGTGTAGGTGATGACCTTCTTGTTCAACCTTTCACTATCTCTTGGCTGTTTCTCAAACCTTTTGATTGTCTAAACTGCCTGAATTATCCTTGTATGTACCAATTGTTGAAGGTGTGCCAAGACTATTAGTATTCCAAGCAGAGGAATCTCATTTGGTTTTCAGGTTCAGGCTAATTGGAAGCTAGGAGATCTGAAGATGTTCCCTGGGCCACAGCTGCAAAAATTGGGGCTCCAGACAAATATATTAGCTCCTTCCTGGGAAGTTTCATAGAGATATAATGAAGCCAAGGGTGTGTGAAATGATGGTATCTCCCTGGGATTGCCTCCTTAGCCTCTCAGTGTATGAAAAACCTGAAGCCTACCCCTCATTCTAAAGCTCCAGGCCAAGAAAGAAGCCTTTTTCATAGGAAAATTGGGGTTGTGTGTGCGCTGTCTGTGCAGTGCTCTGAGAGTGGTATAGTGCCAAGAACTGTCTTCCTGATTTTTCAAGTCCCATGGAATTCTGGAGCACCAGCCTCCTGAGACACCAGGGCCAGGCAATCAAAGCGTATGGCGTTTGTGCAGCACATGGGCCAGGTGGCTTTAGTAAGGCTGTTATAGACTGTAGGGGATGGGGCACAATTGCTAGCTTCAGAAAAACAGCAGGAGAGGGCAGGAGAAGCACGGTGTGGAGAAGGAATGTCTTGACTACATGCACCTGTGGGCTTCAGCAATTCACTGAGAGTGCCTGTCTTTTCACACACACAGGCTTCAGGCTGGGAGTGGGGAATCCCTGCACCTGCCAGCTCCAGCCAGGGGGAAAGACAGTGTCACAACTACCTATGCTCACAGACTTTAGCTAGGAAGCAGGAGAACTCTACAACCCTTTGTGCTCACCCACTGAAGCTGGGAGTGGGGGAAGTGCTGCAACTGTCCATGCTCTCCAGCTTCAGCAAGTACTATGACTGGTCATTCCCATAGGTCCCAACAGGGCGGTGGGAGGATGCCACATCCAAGCTCACCTGCCTGTGCTAGCAGGCTATCTGGAGAGTGCAACAATGGTATCTGCCAATGCCTCCATTTCTAGGGAGTGTTTCAGCTGTCCCCTGACTCTCCAGTTTATGCTTTCAGATCAGCAAGTAAATCTCTCTCACACATAGTCTAGGGTCTCAGATGAGTGAGACTACAAGAGAAAATTCTCACTTTTCTGTAGCACTTTAGGACTCCCAGACATCAGCTTTCTTGGTTTTCCAAGCCAGAGGTTCTGGAGGCTCATCTTTTCAGTTCAGATCCCAGGAGCTGAAGTGCCCAAAGTGGGGCATTGATCTCTCCTTCCTCCAGAAGAGATTGTCTGGTGAGACCCTCCTTATTGTGGTTCCCAGACCAGGATGGGGTTGTGTGTGAGACCTTATCTCTGCCTCTCCTACTTATCTCAATATGATCCTTTTATCCTTTGTTGTAGAAAGCAGTTCATCTAGTTTTCTTACGTTTTCCAGAGGGAAATAATCCATGAGTTCAGTATCTTCCTACCCCACCATGTTGGACCCCCTTCCTGCCTTTCCTCATGGTAATGTTTTTTTTTAAAGATTTTATTTATTTGACAGAGAGAAACATAGCCAGAGAGGGAACACAAGCAGGGGGAATGATAGAGGGAGAAGCAGGCTTCCTGCCGAGCAGGGAGCCCGATGTGAGACTCAATCCCGGGTCTCCGGGATCATGACCTGAGCCAAAGGCAGTCGCTTAACCAACTGAGCCCCCCAGGCGCCCCTTTCCTCATGGTAATTTAAAAATAATAACAGATTTTATGGAAGTGTTGAATCACTATATTGTACACCTGAAACTAATATTATGTTGTATGTTAACTAATTGGAATTTAAGTAAAAACTTAAAAAAAATAAACTGGTGGTAAGAATAGTAAAATAATATTAAAAGCAGAGAAAAAATAAAAATAAAATAGGTAATATATTTGCAGGCAAATAGCTTAAAGGCCACAGACAGAGACTGAACCTCTTCATCAGCTCTGAATGTAGATCTCTTAAAAAGCTACTTTTTTTATAAGTCATAGCAACCAAGGAAACCATCAAAAGAAAAAAGAAGGTTTAGAATTAAATTTGCTCATCTTTAAGATATTTTTGTCCCCCAGAGGGCAAGTTAGATATCTAGGGCAGAAATTTTAAAATGCATTTGGTCTATTTCCTGGTAATCATAGCCTACAGTGCTTTAAAGGCTCCCAGGGCCTATTAAATTTTCTAATCTAACTATCTCACATTACAGACAAGAAAACCAGACACCAGAAGTGACTACTCAGAATTACAGAGCTCATCAAGAATAAAGGCAAAACTAAAACCCCCAAGTCCAGGATTTTCCCCTATACTCTATCATTCTTAGGTAACATATAACTGCTGGGATACCTTGTCTACCTTTCTGCACCAACTGTCAAGTCTTCATATTCCCCTGACTCCCTGGAGATATCTAATGCCCTTAGGTTCCATAGAGGCTGCTATAAAACTATTCAGCCAGGATTTCTCCAAAAGTAATTATTCCTTCTAGATTCTTATCTAATCCACCATCCTGGAGGAAAGAATCTGATTAACCAGCTCGCATATGAATTTAATGAATTATATTTTCCAGAAGCATCTGCATGGTACAACAATATTTTGAAGGGCTTCCTCAAAGGAAAACAAGGCAGTGTGAATGACACTAACCGATATAATTAGGAAAATTAAAAATAGTTAGACGTTATAGGGAAGCAGCTTTCTCCTTGACATTATAAAGAATATTCAAAGTGATTAAATGAACTATCTCAAGTCCCAGAAATAAACTACTGTGAATGGTTTTAAATCAAATGTGAATGACCACCTAACAGGGTTGCCGAAATAGATTTCTGAATTACATGAATGGAAGGAACACGTCTGAACAACAGACTCTCTTAGTTTTCTCTTCTTCCCACTTCAACCCATTATATAGACTCTAAAGATTTCTTACTCCCTAACTTCCATCATTTTCTGCTTGGTAGAGTATTAACAGCTTACAGGGTAAAATTTAGATGGCATTTTAATTCTGCTAGGTAGATGGACAGGTCAGGTCTTTTTTAACGCCAGTGGGCTCCTGTTCCCAGACAGATTAAAACTAGTAGATGGGGGCGCCTGGGTGGCTCAGTGGGTTAAAGCCTCTGCCTTCGGCTCAAGTCATGATCTCAGAGTCCTGAGATTAAGGCCCGCGTAGGGCTCTCTGCTCAGCAGGGAGCCTGCTCCCTCCTCTCTCTCTGCCTGCCTCTCTGCCTACTTGTGATCTCTCTCTCTGTCAAATAAATAAATTAAATATTAAAAACAAAACAAAACAAAAAACTAGTAGATGGTTGGGTTCTGCACCATCTTCACTGGGTAAAACAGATGATGAAGAGCCAACAGCAGTCCACACTGGGGTCTTTATGCTCAGGGACAGTCACTACAGTCTACAGAGATATAACTTATAGGGACACTGGAGTTTTAGAAACAGTCAAGCACTTTCAATATTTTCTGAGTGTTTTCCTAAACCTGAAGGGTTTCCAAGTCTAAGGGGAACAACAGGAGGAAGGAACAAACATTTCCCTTGTCCTTAGCTCTCCATGGAGTTTCCCCCATTCCTTACTGCCCCACTTCCACCAACCTAGAGTAAGAACCTAAACTCAAACTTCATCTGGAACATTCATTAGTACCAACACCAAGAGTGGTGGAACTCATACAAGACCAAATGGAATAGATGCCAAATGGAGCAGATCTGTCCAGGACACAATTAAGAGCAATAGGGATGGTTAAACATTAAAGGTAAGTAGATTCTTACCTTAATATCATCAGGAGCTTTTTTATAACCAAATTAATCTAATGGACTCTCTCAAGGGGCAGAAATATGAGAGGTAGGCAGAGTGTCTGAGATAAAAAAAAAAAAATTTAAGTCCCTTATAAACAGGTAAGAAAAATGGAGACAAGTGAAGAACAACAGCATTACGTAAGAGACTCAAGTCTCTTGACTTCTACTATAATGCCATGTATTAAAGGACTAACACAAGGAAAGAAGAAACTGTAAAACAATATATTTCATGGGATTAAAAAAAGTCCTAGAATTGAATAGTAGCAATTGATAGATCACCTCTGAAATAGCAATGGATAGATTACCTCTGAAACTTTTTCTTTCTCTAAGACTTTTTATATAAGTTTTTTTTGAAAGATTTTATCTATTTATTTGAGAGAGAGAGCACATGAGCAGGGGGAGGGGTACAGTGAGGGATGGGGGGAGAGAGAGAAAGAGAGAGAGAATCTCAAGCAGACTCCACACTGAGCATGGTGCCGAACTCAGGGCTCAATCCCATGACCCTGGGAGCATGACCTGAATCAAAATTAAGAGTCAGATGCATAACTGAATGAGCCACCAAGGCACCCCTTTCATATAAGTTTTTATCCAACTTATTTGTAAATGCCTTTTACTAACAAGGTAATGTTTACTTCCCATTAACCTATTTCACCTCTGTCTGCACTTTAGAAAGGTCTTCTTAATACCACAAAAAGTTAACATACCAGGCTTGGGAATGCTCTCCTTAGAAAGTCCTGCTTGCAAGGTTGGCCCTTAGTTAGTATCTAGGAACTTAGATTTCAGGAGGGTACCACCATTTTCAGAACTGGTAAGAATGGCTCACTTAAGTGCCTAAACTATTTATATAAACAATGTGGTTTATGATGAATACCTGCTTTCTTTCTAGGGGTCTGGATGGTATGTGGTAAGAAGAGGGTTCCTACACAACCAGCCCTCAGTAAAAACTTTAGGCACTGACTGTCTAATAAACTCTCTTGGTAAACAACATTTCACACTTATCACAATACCTACTGCTGCAGGAATTAAATACATCCTGTGTGACTCCACCAAAGAGGACTCTTGGAAGCCTGCACCTGTTTCCTCCAGACTACCACATGCATCTTTTCCCTTAGATGACTCTGCTTTCATGGTAATAAATCATACCTGTGAGTATGACTATATGCTGAGTTCTGAGAATACGCTTAGCTAGCGAATCATCCAATTTAGGGATGATCTTAGGGACGTCTCCACACACTGTTCTGCTACACATATTCAGCCTTACTCTGTCTTTCTTAGTTTCTGCCCATTGGTCCTTCGGTTCTACATCTTAGAACAAATGCTAAAGTCAATGACAAAACAATAATCATACAAAGAACAATGTGAGTTTTAGAAAAGCTCATTAGAGGATATAATACTTGACTTGGCCTTGAAGAAAGGGTGGCATACAGATAGGTGGGAAAAGAAATTACAAATCAATCTATTTAGTCAGGCAAGCAGTTTGAATATAGGTAAAAGCTAGATTGGTTTGGGAGGGGGCCTATGTGGTGGCAGAAGGATGGTTTAGAATTAAATGATTCTCCATTTTTCAAGCACTGTGAGAAATCATCAAACCAATTACAGAACTTTTTCCAACCCCAGAAGTATACAGAACACGCTCTTGGGGTTTACTACAAAGTGCTGGTCATGATCTGAATTGCCTTCTCAAATGTTCTTTCTTCTTATAACTTTACTTTAAATTTTATTTTTTCGGTGTTCCAAGATTCACTGCTTATGCACCACACCCAGTGCTCCATGCAGTATGACGTGCCCTCCTTAATACCCACACCAGGCTCGCCCATCCCCCCACCTCCCTTCCTTCCGGAATCCTCAGTTTGTTTCTCAGAGTCCATAGTCTCTCATGGTTCTTTAAAAATTTAAAAATAGAGGGCGCCTGGGTGGCTCAGTGGGTTAAAGCCTCTGCTTTCAGCTCAGGTCATGATCTCAGGGTCCTGGGATCGAGGCCCGCATCGGGCTCTCTGCCCAGCGGGGAGCTCGCTTCCCCCTCTCTCTGCCTGCCTCTCTGCCTACTTGTGATCTCTCTGTCAAATAAATAAATAAAATCTTTAAAAAAAATTAAAAATAGAGCTGCCCTATGACCTTGCAATTGCACTACTGGGTATTTACCCCAAAGAAACACATGTAGTGAAAAAGGGCCATATGTACCTCAAATGTTCTTTTAGAACATTTGTAATTTGCATTGGTAACAATGACAACAACAAAAGAGCAAATGAAGGAAAGAAACTAAAGGCCCAAATATCTAAAATGAACAAAGTAATAATATGCACTAAGCTTAGGAATGCCAAAAAAAGCAAATCCTCTTTCAGCTACCTTTTTATTGCTGAAATGCAAAATATCTAGAACAACAGTTCACTCCTTCAAAAACCAGTAGAAAGTAATATCACATATTCCATTTTCCATTCAAGTAGCTCTTCTGTGATTTGATATTATGAACGTCCTTATAGCATTGTATCAGACAATTATATATGCATAAATAAGACAGCTTTTTACTTGTTTATTCAATGAGCATTTATCAAGCATTTATATGCCAAGCACTATCAGACTAACAATGCAGAGTAACCTTTGACTAAACTTTGTTGCTTGCTCTCTAAAACTGCTCTGATTCTAAAATCCAGATGGGATAAATCCTCTCATCAGTGAAAATACATTGAGATGATGCTATTTACTTCTTCATACCACTTAACAATTAAATTATCTACCCTCTAAGCTATCAGTCGTCAAATTCTTAGATGAACATTTTTCTTCCACCACAATTGAGACAGCAAAAACCCTAAAAAAAATTATGCAAAAATTTAACTGAAAGCTGTGGCCAGGCTTATTCTTACAGAAGTTTTCCTTAGAGTGAGTTCATCTCAACTGAGTCACTAATATCAAGCTCAGGGCTTAATCTAACCTACTAAATTAACTAGTTGTGGAGAACGGATTATGTAGGAGACACCAGTAAGACTGTCCCCTGTTTTCAAGCCTGCAGTGAGTAGTAAAACTGATCAGGAATAAAGTCAGAGAGGAAACCATACCTCTACTTTGCAACACCTCTCCCTTTGTCAAATTCTAATCCATTGGCTAGAAGCTGCTTCCCTCAACACATTTTCCTCCTCTGCCTTGGTATCTGTTTAAAAGCACCCAATTTCCCATGTCAAAGTTAACTTCGATCAACTCTGTTCCTCCAGAGTCATTTGACATGTTGTAATCTTAACATCAGTGGGCTGTAAAGGTAACCCCAGTTTATTTCCAGAGCAATGGAATGGGAAGTTAAAGGGCTTATAATGATAAAGATGTTTGTTCAAAACAGTTCTACTGGGGTGTGTAGGTGGCTCAGTTGGTTAAGCATCCAACTCAGCATTGTGAGATCAAGCCCTGCATCAGACTCCATGCTGTGTGTGGAGCTTAAGATTCTCTTTCTCCCTCTCCTATCCCTCACTCTCATCTCTCTCTCTTAAAAAAAAAAAAATTCTACTACTAAGGAGTCATGTGAAATTAGACAAGTACTTAACCTATTCTAGTCATGGCATTAATTAGGGCTACTTAATACAGGTAAAACACTTGGCATAGAGTCTGGCATCTGGTAGTAACTGATTTAAAAAGTAATTATAGGGGTGCCTTGGTGGTTCAGGCATGTAACTGTCTGCCTTTGGCTCAGGTCATGATCCCAGAGTCCTGGGATTGAGTCTTGCATCCAGCTCCCTGCTTTGCAAGGAGTCTGCTTTCTCTCGCTCCCTTTACCCCTCCTCCCCCACTCATGTTCTCTCTCACTCTGCTCTCTCTCTCTCAAATAAATAAATCTTTAAAAAGTTGCTATTATTAGCATTATTCCTTTGAATTTTTTCCTTCATGCTCATTTCCCATGGTGATCAGGTTACCGTAATAAAAAATTGGTTCACATAGTCTAATAAAAAAATTATTACTTCTAAGTTCAAAAAGCAACCTGGGAAATATATTTTACATGACATAACACTTTGCCTAACATTTTCATGGCTCATGGGGACAAGGAGATTATTTGAAATTAAAAAATCCAATCACTATGGTAACACAAATGCACTTACTCCAGGCATTTATCAACTCACACCAGTATTACTCCATTAGCCTCCCTACTAGCCTGCTTTTTCCTGCCTCTAAGGCAGCATAACATAATGAAAAAAGCACGAACTTTGGAGTGAGTCAGATATAAATTCTAGCCCCAGCTCTACAAATAACTAGCTGTGTGACTTGAGGTTTTCCTCAGTATTCTCATTTATAAAATGGGAATAATAATAGTACCTACCTCACAAGATTATTTTGAGGATTATATTAATTAATAAATGTTCTAAAGTATTTAGAACAGTTTGACAAATAACAACTACTTAAGGAGCACTGACTGTTATTACCAACTATGTGCTATTTACAGACAGTAACTAACTCATTATTTCAAAATTCTCACACATGACCTAGTGTTGCAAACAACAGGCATTATTCATGCTTTTCTTTATGAATGACTTGTAAAAGGATTTATGGCAAGACGTCATTCTTTTTCATGGCTAGGAAATATTCCATTGTGTGTATGTATATGTGTATGTGTGTACATATATACATACACCTATATGTACATACATGTATATATGTACATATATGTACACACATATACCACATAATCCATTCATCAGTCAGTGGAGATTTGGGCTCCTTCCATAATTTGGCTATTGTAGATAATGCTACTATAACTATAAACATCCAGGTTCATTTATCTCATCCAATTAGTATTTTTGTATTCTTCCGGGTAAATGCCTACTAGTGCCATTGCTGGATCATAGGGTAGTTCTTTTGGGGGGGGGCAGAGGATAGTTCTATTTTTAACTTTTGAGGAATCTCCATACTGTTCTCCAGACTGGCTGCACCAGTTTGCATTCCCACCAACAGTGTAAGAGGATGGCCCTTTCTCCACATCCTTACCAACATCTGTGGTTTCCTGTGTTGTTAGCTTTAGCCATTCTGACAGGTGTGAAGTAGTATCATCATAGCTTTGATTTCTATTTCCCTGATGATGAATGATATGTTGAACATCTTTTCATGTATCTGTTAGCCATCTGTATGTCTTTTTTGAAAAAAATGTCTAGCTTCTTAACTGGATTATCTGCTTTCTGGGTGTTGAGTTTGATAAGTTCTTTATAGATTTTGCATATTAACCCTTTATAAGACATGTCATTTGCAAATATCTTCTCCCATCCCATAGGTTGCCTTTTAGTTTTGTTATTTCCTTCATTGTGCAGAATCCTGATGAAGTCTCAATAGTTCATTTTCGCTCTTGTTTCCCTTGCCTCAGGAGACACACATTCATAATAAAAAACCCTCAACAAAGTAAGGTTAGAGAGAACATATCTCAATATAATAAAGGCCATTTACAAAAAACCCACAGCTAATATCATCCTCAATGAGAACTATTCCTCTGTGGGAGGGAACAAGACAGAGATGTCCACTTTCACCACGATTATTTAATATAGTCCTGGAAGTCTTAGCCACAGCAATGAGAGAACAAAAAGAAAAAAAGGCATCCAAGTTGTTACGGAAGAAGTCAAACTTTCACTATTTGTATATGACATGAAACTCTATATAAAAAACCCAAAATATTACACAAAAAAAGTTGCTAGAACTGATACAGGAATTCAGTAAAGCTGTAGGATACAAAATAAAAATACAGAAATCTGTTACATATTTATACTCCATTAATGAAGTAGCAGAAAGAAAAATCAAGGAACCAATCCCATTTATAATTGCATCAAAAACATAAGATACCTAGGAATAAACCTAACAAAGAGGTAAAAGAAAAATATCTAGCTAGATATTGATCAGATCTAGCTGGATCACCCTAGAGGCCTATAGTAGATAAGTTCCACCCAAATCCACACAGCTTTCAATAAGCCCATAGTCATCTTTAGATTTAAGCACAGTTAATAATAATACACATTTTTGTAGATACTACAAAATGAAACACAGAGTTAAATGCCAGAACAGATCAAAAAGCAACCTATAGAAACAAAGAAGTAAAAGCTTTAAAGGTTATCATTAATATCCTCAGAGAGATAATGGGCCCATGGTAGAAAAATAGGATGAAAGGGAATAATGAGAGAAAAACAATAAGTTCTTGAAAGTTCAAAGTATATACCCAGAAGAAGCCAAGAAATAAACCCTCATATTTATGATCCACTGATTTTTGACAAGGGTACAAAGATGAGTCAATAAAGAAAAGTATTTTCAACAAATGGTGGTGGGACAACTGTATATCTGTTGTATAAAAAAATGAATTTAAATTATTTCATATCATATGCAACAATTAGCCTAAAATGGATAAAAGGCCTAAATGTAAGAGCAAAATCAAGAGAACTCTTAAGAAGGAGACAATCATAAATCTTTGTGACCTTGGATGAGACAATGGTTTCTTAGGTATGAACTCAAAAGCACGACCAATAAAAGAAAAAATAAATTGAACCTCATTAAAACTAAAAATGTTGTGCTTCAAAAGACAGTATTAATAAAACAAAAACACAATCTACAGAAAAGGAGAAAATTTTTGCTAATTATATATTTAATAAGGGTCTAGTATCTACAATAAAGAACTCTTACAACTCAATAATAAAGACAAATAACCCAGTTAGAGAATGATCAAAAAATTGAATAGACATTTCTCCAAAGCACATATACAAATAGCTAGTATCATATGAAAAGATGTTTAAGATCAGTATCCATCAGGAAAATGTAAGTCAAAACCACAATGAGATGCCAATTCTTACCCACTAAAATGACTACAATAAAAAAGACAGAAAAGAACAAGTGCTGATAAGGATGTGGAGAAATTGGAATCTTCATACACCGCTAATATAAAATGGTGTAGTTGCTGTAGAAAACAGTTTGGCAATTCCTGAAGTAGTTAAACAGAGTTACCGCAATTCTACTACTAGGTACATGTCTTAGATAAATGAAAATTATGCAAAAATTTATACACGGATGTTCATAGCAGCTCTGTTTATAATATCCCAAAACCCAAATGCTCATCAACTGATGAGATGTCCATCTACTTGGGAAAACGATGTGGCACTTCCTTGGAGTATGACTACTAATAGATACTGTTTCTTTTTGGAGTAAAGAAAATGTTCTTTTTTTAAATATAAAGATTGTATTCATTTATTTGGCAGAGAGAGAGAGAGAGAGAGAGAGAGAGAGAGAGAGAGAGAGAGAGATCACAAGTAGGCAGAGAGGCAGGGAGAGAGAGAGGAGGAAGCAAGCTCCCCGCCAAGCAGAGAGCCCGATTCAGGCCTCAATCCCAGGAACCCGAGATCATGACCTGAGCCGAAGGCAGAGGCTTTAACCCACTGAGCCACCCAGGCGCCCAAGAAAATGTTCTAAAATCAACTGTAGTAATGATTGCACAACTCTTGGATATAAGAGAAACCATCGAAGTATACACTTTAAGTAGGAGTATTTCTTCTTTTTTTTTTTAAAAAAGATTTTATTTATTTATTTGACAGAGAGAAACACAGCCAGAGAGGGAACACAAACAGGGGGAGTGAGAGAGGGAGAAGCGGGCTTCCCGCCCAGCAGGAATCCCGATGTGGACTCGATCCCAGGACTTGCCAGGATCATGACCTGAGCTGAAAGCAGCCGCTTAACCAATCGAGCCACTCAGGCGCCCCGGGAGTATTTCTTAAGAGAAAAAAGTATCACTGAAATAAAACTCAATAGTAATATTGGGAGAAAACTTGAATAAATATGCCTAAATATACAAGAAAAACTCAGAGATGGAAACAGAAAACAAAATAATTTAAATTACCTGATTGGTTCAGAAATTTCAACATCCAAATAATAGTAGTTCTAGAAAGGAAGGCCAAAAAAATATGAGTTGAAAATCAACAATGAAAAAATTTAAGAAACTGTCTCAGAATTGGACTTATTTTCCAGAATGAAAGAAATGCTCTATAGAGGTTGGCATAAATAGATTCTCACCAAGGTTCATCATTATAAACTCCAGAAGAACAAGTCAAAGAGAAAAATTCTAAAAGCTTTCAGGGAAAAGGGTTGGTAAGAAATCACATACAATAGGTAAGGAAATAAAAGTGACTTTGAACTTCCTAGGAACAATACTGGGGTCCGGAATATAACTGAGCAATGCCTTCAACATTCTTATGGAAATATGACTTCCAACCTAAAATTCCAAAGCCAATAAACTATCAATTAAGTGCAAGAATAGTATAAAGACATTTTCAGATATGTCAGGTGGAACTTTAAATGTTCCCATAAAAAGAGGTCTCAAGGGGCGCCTGGGTGGCTCAGTTGGTTAAGCGACTGCTTTCGGCTCAGGTCATGATCCTGGAGACCCAGGATCGAGCCCCACATCAGGCTTCCTGCTTCCTCGGGAAGCCTGCTTCTCCCTTTCTCAGTCCCACTGCTTGTGTTCTCTCTCTAGCTGTGTTTCTCTCTGTCAAATAAATAAATAAAATCTTAAAAAAAAAAAGAGGTCTCAAGTTCATACCAAATACTTTATTACAATTGAGTTCATCCATATTTCAAAAATTCAAAGAAAGCATGAGAAGACATGGAGACAGATTAAGTTTGAGGCTTTCCCAGGGAAGGAACAAGAAAATTGGGAGTATAGGAGTCAAGGAGGCCTTTTTGTTTGTTTGTTTGTTTGTTTGTTTTTGTTAAAGCTAAGTGATATGCTTGTGATATGTTGATGGGAATGATTCAGGACAAAGGGAGAAACTGATGCTACTTGGAATTCCCCCCTTCATCAGCTTGATGAGGCTCCATTTATAGCAGCATAAATCTTCCTAAAGTGTTGGATAGATATCCACTAAATCTTTGATGTTTTTCTGAATACCATCAGCACCAATGCAATCAAATTCTTCAGCTGGATTTGTGTGACTTCACTTAAACCTTGCTGTCATAATAGAGCTGCAAAGGACGCTGAAGGGAAACCATCTTGGAGGTAATGCTGCTGATAGTGCTTAAAGGGTAAGAGGCAATCACTGCAGAGGTGTTATCTAGGAGAAAATACTGATTCTCTTAGTGCTCTGGGTTCAAGCTATGAATCTAGTTGTGATTCTTGATACTTTTATCACACACTAGGAGCTCCAAGCAAAGCCTATCTTCTTCAGCCTAAGAGTTAGGCCCTACAAACTCTCAAATGTTAGTTCTAGAAAGGACTCCAGCAATGATTTTGCTCAGCTCCTCAGTGTGAAGATGAAGAATCTAAAAATTTAAGAGATATGGTATTTTCCTAAGGTTAAAAGATCAGAAATTATGTGTGCAATGATTTGGGATCAATAATGTTGGGATGAAAAAAAAAAAAAATAATAATGTTGGGATGAGATTTTTAAAAAGCCCAAAACTTTATTGTTTCAAAAGTAAAAATACAAGAGTACATTTATCACAATGAGCACTGAGTAATGTATATAATTGTTGAATCATTATACACCTGAAACTAACATAACACTGCATGTTAACTACTCTAGAATTAAAATTTTAAAGGGAAGTAAAAATAAAAATCAGGAGCAGAGCCAAAAGCAAAACTTGGAACTCCCAAGTTCAATTCTCTTAAAATTTCCTCATACCCTTCTTTCATCATTGATAACATATCAATGATATACATGTGCTATCTCCTCCTGAATGCCTGACAATCCTATGTTACTATCTCAATGTACACTACACAAGTTTGTAGTAACTGAGTTGATAAGTGGGAAAACACCAATGCTTTTGAAATATGTGTAGTTACTTCCTTGCCAAGGCCCTACAGAAAACCCTAGAATATGTGCAAATAGCTAACAGTGCCTGCAGCATAGAAAAATCTGCATTCCTGAGAGCATTGTGAAATAAATGTACCTTCCCATATTTCAGTAAGAATGACAGTCTGATTTCAACTTGAAAATACCAATAACAATGACTCCACATATAGGAAAAAGTGCCTAGAAAAATGTTGAATTAAAAAAAAATGTATTAAGATCCTAACAGGTATTCAGTTCTATGTGCTCTCTAAGAAAGATGTTCTGTAAGAAAGAGAAGAAATCGGGGCGCCTGGGTGGCTCAGTTGGTTAAGCGACTGCCTTCGGCTCAGGTCATATCCTGGAGATCCGGGATCGAGTCCCACATCGGGCTCCCTGCTTGGCAGGAAGCCTGCTTCTCCCTCTCTCACTCCCCTTGCTGGTGTTCCCTCTCTGGCTGTGTTTCTCTCTGTCAAATAAATAAAATCTTAAAAAAAAAAAAAAAAAGAGAGAAGAAATCATTTCTGCTGTCACAGAACATTCACAATGTTAGTGGTATGAGACTGACACACATACTTACATTGTATCAGGAAATGGCCTCAGGAATTACATAATTCTTTAATTTTGCAAGTGGGGAAATTAAGGCTAGGAAAAGCAAATGACTCATTACTGACCCAGCCCACATTAAAACCCAAGTCAGCTGACTTCCTACTTAATGTTCTTACCATAACCGCTGTAACCACACATCCATGAGTAATTTTAATGTTTAAATCCTTTCACAAAAGATTTAAGAGTGCTTCCTAACATACATATGGTAGAGAAGAATAAAAAATAAATTATCAGTGGTGTTAAGGCAAGGAGTATAGCAGCAGCAGAAGTACGGGCATATGTTGCTAGTGATGGACTATAAATCTGGCATTCAGTATCTGTATAACAAAGCAACAAGGGGAAACCAATCAGAACTGTAGCATCATTAAATGAAAGCTAACCAGTTAGTTGGGAGAGGCCTAACCGATGCTTCATAATAATAACTAAAAGGAATCTTTCTCATAGATTCTCACAAAAGGGCAAACATATCATATACATGATATGTAGATATCTGAAATAATAAATATAAATTCTAACAGACTCTTATTTAAAAAACAAAGTAGTCTCTACCTTCGGTGTGGAGACTGCTTGAGGATTTTCTCTCCCTCTAAAATAAATAACTAAATCTTTAAACACAATAAAAATAAAAAACAAAGTAGTGATGCCAATTATAGTTAGAACAATTCAACAAAGGAATATAATATGGACTAGAGAGAAAGAGATTTCATAGAGGGAATGCTCTTGAAGGATAGAAAGACAAGAAAAGATCAGAGAGAGGTGAAACAATAAGAGGAATAAGCTTCCCTGTATATCACTGAACCACTTAGGTTAAAACTAGGACATGGAGATATTCTGTTCCTTTTCCCTTAATAAAAACTGCATCTGTGGGGTGTATGGCTGGCTCAGTCAGGACAGCATGTACCTCTTGATCTTGGAGTCCTAAGTTCTAGCCCCACGCTGGGCATAGGGCTTACTTTAAAAAAATTAAATTAAAAAAAATCTGCATCTGCCCTTTCTCTGCTAGGGAGATATGAAACAGAATTTAATAAAGCCTGTGAAGAAATTCTTGAACAGAATGTAATGCTCTACATTCTGAATGTAACTACCATCCACCCTCTGTGATGTTGGGACTCCAGCATAGTTATTTCCATAACTTACACACTACAAACATTCTGATATCAATATGCAAATATTGTTGGGGAGGAAAGAGGGAATCATTTGGACTGAAAAACTCAGTAGTTAATGCAAATATGATATCCAGTTTGCATAAGAGTCAGTCAGATTTTCTACCAATGCCTCCAAGAATTCTGGTGAACATACTCAATTCATGCTTTGCAATCTGATTAGAGATTTTCTCTCTTTGAATCTTTTTTTTTATAAAACAAATGGCTCTAACTATTCCTCTGTTTTCATAAGTGTCTTTTGTTTCTTTTCCCCTCTTATGTTAAAACAGCTGTTTTCATTTTTTAAAACTAACTTTGTTTTTTAGAACAGCTTTAGATTTACAGAAAAATTGAAACAATAAAGAGTTCCCACAACTCCCAAACCAAGCTTCCTCTATTAACATTTTACATGGTACATTTATTATAGTTAATGAATCACTATTTATTCATTAGAACTCAAGTACATACTTTGTTCAGATTTCCTCAGGTTTTATTTTATTGAGATATAATTCACATCTCACAAAATTCACCCTTTAGAGTGTACAATCCAGGGTCTTTTAATATCTCAGAAGCTTGTGCAACCATCATCAACTATCTCATTGTAGAACATTTTTAATATCCCAAACGGAAACCACGTGCCCATTAGCAATCACCCATAGTGTTCCATTCTCATCCTCAGATAACCAGTAATCTACTTTCTGTCTCTACATATTTGCCTATTCTGGACATTTCATATAAAGAGATCACATAATATGTGGTTTTTTGTGACTGACTTCTTTTACTCAGCATGTTTTCAAGATTCATCCATGACTTAGCATGTATCAGTACTTCATTCTATTTTATGGCTAAGTAACATTCCACTGTACAGATGGACCACAATTTGTTTATTCATTCATCATCTGACAGACATTTGGATTATTTCTACTTTTTGGCTATGATGAATAATGCTTCTATGAATATTCACATACAAGTTGTTGTATGAACATGTGTTTTAAATTTTGTCAAGTATGCCTAGAAGTGGAACACCTGGCTCATATCATATGCTTAACCTTTTGAGTAACTGCCAAAATGTTTTCCCAGGCACACCATTTTAAATTCACACCAGCAGTGTATAAGGGTTCCAATTTCTCCACATCTTCCCCACCACTTGTTATTGTCTTTTTTATTATAGTCATCCTAGTGGGTGTGAAGTTATATCTTGTTTTGGCTTTGGCTTAAATTTCCCTAATGACTGATGATGTTGAACACCTTTTCATGTGCTACTGATCATTTGTATATGTTCTTTGGAGAAATGTCTACTCAAATCTTTTGCCTTTTTAAAAACTGGATTGTTGGGGGTACCTGGGTACCTCAGTCAGTTAGGCATCTGACTCAATCCCAGCTAAGGTCTTGATCTCAGGTTTGTGAGTTTAAGGTCCACATTGGGCTCCGTGCTGGGTGTGGAGACTGCTTAAAAAAAAAAACCCAAAACCTGGATTGTCATTTTATTTTTAGTTATAAGAAAGATTTCCTTATATATTCTGGATACTAAAACCTTCTCAGCTATATACTTTACTTTTTTTTTTTCAATTCTGCAGACTCTTTTCACTTTCTTGATAGTTTGAATTGAAACATAAGTTTTTAATTTTGATGAAGCTCAATTGATTTACATTTTTTGTTTGTTTTTAAATGTAGATTTTCTTCGTTTTTAACTTACTGACCTTTTTCTGTTCTGGGCTCCCATACAGTATGCCACACTACATTTAGTTGTCATGTCTCCTTAAGCTCCTCTTGGCTGTGATAGTTTCTCAGCCTGTTTTTCATAATCTTGTCACTTTTAATAAGTACTTTCCAGGCATTTTGTAGAATGTGTCTCAACTGGGATATATCTAATGTTTTCTCATGATTATGCTAGGATTATGGGTTTGGGGGAGGAAGAGCAGAGAGAGAATGTGGCTGTATTAGTCACAGCTTGGCAGGGGTACAAACTACCAGCATGACTTCTTACTGTTAATGATGAACTTGATCAACTGACTGAGACAGTGCTTGTCAAATTTCTCCACTACAAAGTTGTTTTTTCCACTTTCTATGCTGTGCTCTTTGACGGGAGGTCACTTTGTACAGCTCACACTTACAAAGTGGGGGTTTGTGCTCCACCTCCTTGATGACAGACGATCTACATAAACTACCTGCAATTATGCTATAGGAATTTTTTTCTTCTCCCCATTTAATTATTCAATCATTTATTTATATCCATATGGACCCATGCATGTTTATCACACATTTTGGGTTATAACCCAATAGAACTTTATTTATATTTTTGCTCAAATTATTCTACCTTTAGCCACTGGGAACTCTTTCAATTGACTCCTGGGCTCCTCTAACACATCCTCACCTTTAAACATTTCCATATATAACTGTCTTTACCTATATGAAGCTAAACATGCGTTCACATTAATGTCTACAATTCTAATCCATGCCTATATGGATTATTCTAGCCTCCTTCCCATGCTTATCCATAAACTTCACTCCAATAGTAAGAAGCCTGGTTCCAACTCTCTGCCATCCATTTCCTTAATTGTTCGGTTTCGGTATATGTTCATAGCAGTATCAAATTGTTAACCCATACCCCCATGGGATGCAATATTATCAACTAAAGTATAGTGTTATGTACAGTTTCCTTTGCCTTTAGCCTGAAAAACTCTACTCACTGTCACAATTAGGTCAGTACATTTTTCTCCTTTTTCCACATTCACAGTGAGGTTGTTTCATATATTTGTATTCATCTTGGGATTCATCTTGTATTCATCTTGGGATCATTCAACCTTCTATATGATTTTTTTTTTAAGTTCCAAAGATTTTGATGGATGCATCGTGTTATGTATCCACAATTACAGTAACATATGGAATTGTTTCACTGTCCAGCAAAAAACCCAAAAATCTCCTACACTTCACCTAATTCAAGTTCCCTCCTCCCTGGTTCCCTGAGCAACCATTGATCTTTTTTGGTTGTCATTACTGTTTTGCCTTTTCCAAAATGTCATATAATTGGAATCAAGGCTATAGCATGTAGCCTTTTCAAAAGGCCTTCTTTCACTTAGCAATATGCTTTTAAGATTCACCCATGTGACTTGATAGTTCATTTCTTTTTATCATTAAATAATATTCATCGTATGGATTCCTTCACCTATTGGAGGACATAGTGATTCCTTCTAGTTTCTGGCCACTATAAATAAAACTGCTATAAATATGTGCATGTCAGTTTTTGTGTGGGCATATGTTTCCAAATCACTTGGGTAAATATCTAGGAGTATGAATGCAAGATTTTATAATAAGATTATATTTAGCTTTGTAAGAAACTGCCAAACTGACTTCTAAAATCTACACTTCTTACTGTTGAGACTTGGGAGTTCTTTGTATATTTTGAATTAAGACCTTTATCAGATATGTGTTTTGCAAATATTTTCCCCTAGTTTGTGGCTTTTTTGATTCTCCTAACAGTGTCTTTCATACAGCAAGTTTTTAATTTAAATATAGTCCAACATTTCAATCTTTTCATCTATGGATTGTGCTTTTTGTGTTGTATCTAAAAACTGCTAAACCCAAGATAACATAGATTTACTCCTGTGCTTTCTTTTAGAAGCTTTAAAGTTTTGCATTTTAGATTGTGATCTAAAATGGTTCACTTTGAATTAATTTTTGTTAATGATGTAAGGTCTCTGTCTAGGGATTTTTTTTCTAGCATTATTTGTTGAAGACTACCCTTTTTCTATTTAACTGTCTTAACTCCTTTGTCAGCTATCACTTGACTATATTTGTATGGGTCTATTTCTGGACTATTCTGATCCATTGATCCATTTGTTTATGCTTGCACCAGTAGTACACTCTCTTGATTACTGCAGATTGATAATAAGTCTTGCAATCAGGTAATGTGAAACTTCCAACCTTGTTCTTCCTCATGTTGGTGTTAACTATTCCAGATCTTGTCTTTCCACATAAACTTTAGAATCAGTTTGTTGGTATCTACAAAATAGTTTGCTGGGGTTTTTATTGGGATTCCACTGAATCTATAGATCAAGTTGGGAAGAACTGACATCCTAACAATATTAAGTCTTCCAATCCATGACCATACAACATCTCTCCATTTATTTAAATCTTTTATTTCTTTCATCAGAGTTTTGGGAGTTCTTCCTATATAAATATTCTGCACATATTTTGCTAAATTTATACTTGTCTTTTTTAATGCTCTTAGAAATGGTAGAATTTTGTCAACTTCAAATTCCAATTGTTCATTGCTGGTACATGGGAAAAATTGACTTTTCTATATTAACTCTGCATCCTGAAATCTTGCTCTACACGCTTATTAATTCCAGAAATTTTTTGGTCAATTCTTAGTAACTTTCTACATAGACAATCATATCATGTGAACAAAGAATTTTATCTCTTCTTTCTCAATTTATATACCTTTCATTTCCTTTTCTTGTCTTATTGTAGTAGCTAGATCATCCAGTACAGTATGAATGAGAATGGTGAGAAAGGATATGTCTTCCTATTCCCAATCTTAGGGAGAAAGCATACAGTTTTTCATCATGAACTATGATATTAGCAATAGGTTTTTGGTAAGATAAGTTCTTTATCTGGTTGAGGAAATTCAGTTCTATTCCTAGTTTTCTGGGAGTATTTATCATCAATGGTACTGTATTTTGTCAAATGTTTTTTCAACATCAATTTCTGGTCATTATTATTCAAGTATTTATTCTGTTCTCTTTTTCTTCTGATATTCTAACCATACATACATTAAATCTGTTGAAATTGCCCCACAATTCTTGGATGTTCTGTTCTGGTTTGTTTGTTTGTTTGTTTTTAAACTCTTTTCTTTGGATTTGTCTGAGAAATTTCCATTGCCATATCTTCAAGCGTACTGATACTTTCTTTGGCTGTGTCCAGTCTAGTAATAAACCCATTTCTTCATTTCTGTTATAGTGTTACTTATAGCATTTTAACTGAATAAATTTAACATGTAACATTATATAAGTTTAAGGTATACAGTGTGTTATTTTGATACATTTACACATTATAATTTAGTTGAGATGTCGTGATTTTATGTTACATAATAGGAAGATTATTATCTATATTCATTATATTGTGCCCTATAATAAGTCTCTAAGGCTTATTTTCTATTTGTTACAAGTTTGTACCCTTAAGAACCATCACTCTTACTCCCAAGCTCCCATTTCAAGGTAACTATCATTTTACTGTTTTCTATATATTTAACTTTTAAAAATTCCAATATAAGTGGTATCATATAGTTCTTGTCTTTCTCTGCCCAACATATCTTGCTTAGCATAGTATGTTCAAGGGCCATCCATGTTGTTGCAAATAGAGGAATATCCTCCTCTCTTGTGGCTGAATAATATTCCATTATGTATATGTACCATCTCTTTTTTTATCCATTCATCCAATGATGGGCATTTAGGTTATTTCCATAACCTGGCTATTATAAGTAATGTGATAAGCATGGGAGTGTATATATCTCAATGAAATCCTGCTTTCATTTCCTTTGAATATATGCCCAGAAGTGAAACTGCAGGATCATATGGTAGATCTATTTCTAATTTTTTAAGGAATCCTCATATTTCTTTCCTTAGTGTTGGACCAATTTACGTTTCCACTAGCAGTGTACATGGGTTCCTTTTTCTCCAATTTCTTGCCAACACTTGTTATCTCTTATCTTTTTGATACTGCCCATTCTGACTGGTGTGATATATTATATTGTGGTTTTGGTTTGCATTTCACTGATGAGTAATGATGTTGAGCATCTTTTCATGTTTCTGTTGGCTATCTGTGTATCTTCTTTGGAAATGGCTATTCAGGTCTCTGCCCAGTTTTTAATTGGATTGTTTGGTTTTTTGTGGGGTTTTTTTGGGTGTTGAGTTATATAAGTTCTTTATATATTTTGGATATTAACCCTTTATCAGACTTCATTTGCAAATATCTTCTCCCATTCACTGGGTTGCCTTTTGGTTGGCAGTTTTTATCTTTCAATATTTTAAGTATGTCATTCCACTCTCTACTGGCTTGTAGAGTTTCTGCCAAGAAATCTGCTGATAGCCTAATGGGTGCTCATTTGCAAGTTACTGTCTTTTCTGCCCTGGCTGCCTTTAAAATTCTTTATCATAGACATTTAACTGTTCTTTTTTTTTTTAAGATTTTATTTATTTATTTGACAGAGAGAAACACAGCGAGAGAGGGAACACAAGCAGTGGGAGTGAGAGAGGGAGAAGCAGGCTTCCCGCCGAGCAGGAAGCCCGATGTGGGACTTGATCTCGGGTCTCCGGGATCATGACCTGAGCCGAAGGCAGTCGCTTAACCAACTGAGCCACCCAGGTGCCCCGACATTTAACTGTTTTAATATAATGTGTATTAGAGACACTTTTTTTGTGTTGAAGTAATAAGGTGTCCTACGAGCTTGGTGGACTTGAATATTCTACTTCTTCCCCAGGTCTGGGAAGTTCTCAGCTATTATTTCTTTAAATATACTCTCTGTTGGGATGTCTGAGTGGCTCAGTCAGTTAAGTAGCTGCCTTTGGCTCAGGTCATGATCCCATGGTACTGGAACTGAGTCCCACATTGGGCTCCTTGCTCAGTGGGTAGCCTACTTCTTCCTCTGCCTTTTGCTGCCCCTACTTGTGTTCTCTCCCTGACAAGAAAAAAACGCAAAAAAACAAAACCACACTTCTCTCTGCCCCCTTCACTCTCTCTTCTCCTGGAATACGCATCAGTCTTATGTTGGCTTTTCTATAGAACCTGATAGCACTCATTGGCTTTCTTCACTTTTAAAAAATATTACTTTTCTTCCACCTGAATCACTTCTAGATTCTTGTCTTTAGCATGCTAATTCTCACTTTGGTCTGATCTGTTCTATTACCAATGCATGCTAATGCATTCTTCAGCTTATTTTTTTAGTTCTTCAGCTCCAGAATTTGTTTAGTTCTTTTTTAGAACTTCATTCTCTTCAGTAAAGTATTCCTTCCATTCATTAATTTTATTCCTGAAATCACTGCATTGCCTTTCTAATTTATCTTGTAACATATTGAATTTCTTCATAATAGCTCTTTTGAATTATTTATCAGTTAGATCACTATATTCTACATCTTTGGGTTCAGAGCTGGACAACTTGTCATTTTCTTCTTCTGAAACTGTACTACCATGACTTTTCAAGGTGTTGATGAGAAGCGCTGCTGCCACCACATTTGAAGTAGCAAACATCTTTCTATTTAGGAAGGGCTTTCTTTATTTTGATTCTAACAGTTCACAGGTTGGTAATTAGGCACTTTTCTTTTGTTTTCCAGAAGGTGGTGCCATAGCACAAGTTTTTAGTTTCTCTTACCAGCGCTGATTGGCCACTAAAATTGAGAGCATACCTTGTTTTAAAAGCATCTTCACTTTCCATCTCCTGTGCCAGGAAGATCCTGCTGTTTGCTGCTGGACCTGCCACTGCTTTCGCTGCCACCACAGGCTCTGCTGCCACCAGTTCCACTGCCACTTCCCTTGCTCCACAGCTTCCTTCAAGGTTCATTCCATCCACTTTCAGGTACACAGATAGATGGATATCTTGGATGTCCTAGAACACTGTATAGGGGTATCTTTGGAGCTATAAACATCCAATTAGTTGCAAATAAAAGAGAAAAAAGGAACTCTTCACACCAGATGCTAATGTCACTTCTCACATTTTTTTCATTCTTTCTTATGGTTTTCATCTCTCTGCTTATATTATCTGTCTGTTCCTTCATGTTGTCTACTTTCCCATATAGTCCTTAATATATTAATCAGTTACTTTAAATTTCCTTTATGATTCCCAAATTTGTGCCATATGAGTCTGTTTCTGATGCTCGTTTTGTCTCTTCAGACTGTGCTTTCTTATTCCTCTTAGCATGCCTTGTAATTTTTGGTTGAAAGCCAGACATGAGGGGCGCCTGGGTGGCTCAGTTGGTTGGGCGACTGCCTTCAGCTCAGGTCATGATCCCGGAGACCCGGGATCGAGTCCCACATCGGGCTCCCTGCTCGGCGGGAAGCCTGCTCCTCCCTCTCTCCCTCCCTCTGCTTGTGTTCCCTCTCTGGCTATGTTTCTCTCTGTGAAATAAATAAAATCTTTAAAAAAAAAAAAAAAAAAAAAGAAAGCCAGACATGATTTATCAGGAATCCAAACAAGGGAAATGCCCTCTGTGTTAACTTTTGTGCTAATCTGACTAAGAGCATGGCTGTAGCAGTAGGTGCTAGAGTCTTCAAATTCCTCTAGTGTCCCAGTTTGTGTCTCCCCTATTGTGGTGGTTTCCCTGAGAATATCTCAGATAGAATCCATGTGTTGCAGCTCCTTTGGCTATAATCTAATTATTTTACCAGAGCCCTGATGGTGTGCTAGTAAAATGGTGAAAGCATTCTATAACTTTACAATTAAATCTCAGTCTTTCAGTGGGCCCCTATGCTGTGACCTTTACAACTGTTTTTCAGCTTCTTTCCTCTCCTCATGTAAGTGAGATATTAAGAGTGGGGAGGGGTGGAGCTGAAGAAATATCCCTTCCCTAGGTAGTAAGATTCTTAGTTGTTTTTTTCCCCTTGGAGAGGAGACCATTATTATGAAGGCTAGAGATACATTTTATAATGGTTCCTCATCTCTTCCTGCTAGAATCAAGATGAGATCTTTCCTGACTCTTCACAGTGAGAACCTGGTAGGGTTCCTGGATATAAAACCCATAAAGTGTGGGGTTTTTTTCTCTAAGAAGAATCTTAGTCTTTTCTAAGATTGAGACCCCAGGAGTTTTTCATTCTCAAACTAGTCCACCCTTAGCATCTAGCAAGTTATCAAAATTATCAATTAAATGCTCCTACCAAGTTTATGACTCCAACAGCTTCTGTTCCAGGTAAACAGATCTCAACTATGACTTTCTGGGCTCATCTATCTCCTCATATTTTAGGGCAGTAATCTCAGTCCTCTGATGAAAACTTACTTATTACTTACTTCTTACTGTCCAAGAAAAATTACTGATTTTCATTTTGTTCAGTTGTTTCTTATGTAAGGATGGAAGTGATCATTTCTAAGCTCTTTACATGTCAGAGCTGATACCTGCTGCTTGCATTTTTATCCTTACGGTTTAATCAGTTGCTCTCCTGAGAAATCACTTGAGCAACATATGATGTGAGATGCATGCAACCTGGCAGGTAGATTTAGATACGCCTCAGTGCTGGAATTCAGCTCTTGGCCAAATACTAAGGCTCCCTCATTCCCAACTGGTGGTGATGTGGGGCCCAAGTGCTATCACTAGGATAGGAGATGGTTTTATAAGATGAGAAAGTAGATGAAACTAGTATAGAACTGGAATGAGAAGGTACTCTTGGGACATGGCATGTGACAGGGGAACAGGAATGATAAAGATGAGTGTTCTTTTTAGAAACTCACAATTATGACACTCCAACAGAATCTTTGGGCTAGGTTGGAGAAAGCAAAATTGTCATATAGATTTTCAGTACCCAGGCCCCTTTCTGGGTTTCTCTCTGCCCATGCCTCTCTCCTTGTTTTAGGACTGCCTTTGTATTCTCTTTCCCAATGCTTTTATCTTGACTTACTCACCAGGCCCCTTCACAGATGATGCTAGAGCTTAATTGTTATCAAAAGGGATGATACTAGAATAAGAGAAAATAATAGAGGCAAAGTATCCATCATTTCAAAGAACAGTTTGCTCCAAGAGAGAATTTCCGCCACTGGCACATTTAAATGGAGAAGAAACAATTGCTTGTCAGGAAAAGAAGTAAATTACTGTTATCTTACACCACACAAACATACAAAGGTTAATGACTGGAATAACTGATGCTCATTCTAAAAAAAAAAAAAATCTAAGTCTTGATTCCTTTTTTAGTCTTATACATACATACAGCATGAAAGCATATCTTAATTTAATGTCTTTGCTAATGCAGCTGAGAATCATTCAAAAATCATTCATGATCATTAAAGAGATCTTTAATCTGCTGGAAAGAAAATGTATTTATGCTGTCAAGATCTCCCATTTACATCAAATCTATTATCTCAAAAACATGCAAATTGGTCCATCAAATCAACCTCCAAATAGCCTATTGATATCTACATGTCCTCATAGACATTATAGATGAGAAACTTAAGTCAAATGCAAACTGGTGTAGCTGCTGTGACAAACAGTATGGAGGTTCTTTGAAAAATTAAAAACAGGGACTCCTGAGTGGTTCAGTTGGTTAAACATCTGCCTTCAGCTCAGGTCATGATCTCAGGGTCCTGGGATCAAGCGGGCTCTGGCTCTCTGCTCAGCAGGGAACCTGCTTTTCCCTCTTACTTCTCTCTCTCTCTCTCTGAAATAAATAAAAAAAAATTTTTTTTAAGATTTTATTTATTTGACAGAGAGAAACACAGCCAGAGAGGAAACACAAGCAAAGGGAGTGAGAGAGGGAGAAGCAGGCTTCCCGCCTAGCAGGGAGCCGGATGTGGGACTTGATCCCGAGTCTCCGGGATCATGACCTGAGCCGAAGGCAGTCGCTTAACCAACTGAGCCACCCAGGCACCCAAATAAAAATTATTTTAAAAATTAAAAACAGGGGCAACTGGGTGGCTCAGGCACTAAGCATCTGTCTTCGGATCAGGTCATGATCTGAGAGTCCCAGGGTGGAGCCCCACATTGGGCTCCCTGTTCAGCAGGAAGCCTGCTTCTCCCTCTCTCACTCCCCCTGCTTGTGTTCCCTCTCTAGCTGTGTTTCTCTCTGTCAAATAAATAAATAAAATCTCAAATAAATAAATAAATAAATAAATAAATATTAAAAATTTAAAGACAGAGCTACCATATGATCTAGTAATTCTACTACCCAAATTCTTTCTACCCAAAGAACATGAAAATACGAATTCGAAAAGATATATGCACCCCTATGTTTACTGCAACATTATTTACAATAGCCAAATTATGGAAGCAACCCAAGTGTCCATGAATAGATGAATGGATAAAGAACATGTGGTATATGTATGTATGGGTGTGTGTGTGTGTGTGTGTGTGTGTGTGTGTGTGTGTGTATAATGGAATATTACCCAGCTATAAAAGGAATGAAATCTCACCATTTGCAACAACATGGATGGAACTAGAGGGTATAATGCTAAGTGAAGTAAGTCAGAGAAAGATAAAACACTAGACAAAGACAAATATGAAAAACATATTTCACTCCTATGTAGAATTTAAGAAACAAAACAAATGAACAAAGAAAAAAAAGACAAACCAAAAAACAGACTCTTAACTAGAGAACAAACTGATGGTTACTGGAAGGGAGGTGGGTGGAGGGATGGGTGAAATAGGTGAAGGGGATTAAGAGTGCATTTATCATGATCAGGACTAAGTAATGTATAAAATTGCTGAATCACTATATTGTACACCTGAAACTAATGTAACACTGTAAATTAACTATACTGGAATTAAAGGGGGGAAAAAAGAGAAAAAAAATTTTATCTGAGAAAGGCAAAAATAAATTTAAGCAAATGAAATAAACAGGGAAACTGAAAAAAAGATAAAGATCAAATTCTAGGCACAGTTACTTGCTAAAGAATGTAGAGGTTCTGATTCACAGGGTGCCACCTAAGGAGTATATTTCAAAGTAAGCATCCTTGGTGATTTTTGATGTAGGTAGCAGAAGTACCACACTTTGAGGAACTATGCTCTAAAATGATCAAAATAAAGAATATGTTTCAAGTATAGCTATACAACCATTTTAACCACTTTTAAAATTATAGAACCAACTCAATTTACATACTTAAGTATTTGCACTGTATTTTTTCATGAACTCTTCCCTGACTGTCTCATAGTAACAAGAAAGCAAGCCAAGGGAATGAAAAAGCAAAAAACCAGAGAGAGTAGAAAAAGTCAGTTCCCTGTTAATTAAGAGGACAAATCACGTTATTGACAGATAAGATGCTGAGAGAAATGAATCCAAGTCAAAATTAAAACTATAAATATAAAACCAACTTTCTGAAATTAAAGGGCAACCAAAGAAATAACAGATTGACTCTTACTCAACCTACCAGCATGTTTAATCCAAGTTTATATTGTTTAGGACTAAAGTCCATACCACATAAAATATTGAAAATAAAATCCGTCCTGCACCCTCTATTTCTGTATTTTTAAGATTGTTCTGGTACTGCTTGGCTGCTGGTTTCAAATATCTTTGTCATGTTTCACTAGAAAAAAATTCCCCAAGAAACAGGAGATTTAAAGGTATCATTGTAGTTTCCTATCTACTATTATCTTAAAACTATTATTATTTTCTTCTGTTAGAGTATAATATACACGTTTCCACAGAATTTTTTTTAAAGATTTTGTTTATTTATTTGACAGACAGAGAGAGCACAAATAGGCAGAGAGGCAGGAAGAGAGAGAGGAGGAAGCAGGCTCCCTGCTGAGCAGAAAGCCTGATTGAGGCTTAATCCCAGGACCCAAAGATCATGACCTGAGCCGAAGGCAGAGGCTTAACCCTCTGAGCCACCCAGGCGCCCCTCCACAGAATTTTTAATATACACAAAGCACACAACCTTTCAGAAGGGTGACTAACTGGAGGACAGATATTACTGCCATTTAATTTAAAAAGAAATTACCACATCACCCACACTTCTACTTGCCAACATCAGTCTAATGAGAAGTAAAAGGACTCTACTTTGGAATTAGAACATGTTTGGGTTTGAATTTCTACTCTACTATTCATTACCATGAGCAATTTATTTAACTTCTAAGAGACTTGGTAAAACAAGGAGTTTTTGTTTTTGTTTTTAAACCTATGTGTCAAAGGCTGACTTTCAATGAAACAGGGATAGTTTTGAATATTAAAATAACATCTGTGAAATGCCCTAGCAGAATGCCAAGCACAGCTCCCTTCTTTCCTCCTCTCTACCCACTAATTGTCTTGTTCATTATTTCAGACCACAGAAGGTATCTGAAAAATAAAAAAAAATACAAAAAGGCACACCAAAAAAATATATTACTTAATGAGTTTGATGAGTTGTTATGAAGTAAATACCCATGTATATACCATCCAGGTTAAGAAACAGAATTTTGCCCTCCCCAGAGCTTCCCTAGTCCCATATCATAACCTTAACCTACTCCCATCCCCACAAAGTAACCTCTATCTTGACTTTATAGTAATCACATTCTTAGGTTTGTACCCAAGTGTACACTTTCAGAAATTACAGTTTAGAGATGCCCATTAAAAACAAAAACAAAAACAAAAAAAACTGTACATGTCTTCTAAATCTCCCTTGTAAGTCACAGGATTCCCTCTTTCATCAATTTCTTTCTCTTATGGTACATCTGTTGAAAAACCTGGAGGCATTGACCCATAAACAGAATCTTCCACAAGGAAGGTCAACTTGTTCCTCAGCCCTTTGTATTTCCTACAAATTGGCAGCTGGACCCAGAGGCTTGATCAGATTCATGTTGGATCCCTTTATGTTCTTTTATCAGGACTGCATAATTTCTGCTTCTCTCTTTTTTGTGATGTTATCAGCTGCTGATATTCAATGCATAGATACCTTAGTTCACTAGGAGCTGCAAATGGTAATGCTCTAATTTTTGTCAACCAATGAACAGAAATAAAATGCTAAGAGTAATGTCATTTATAATAGCATCAAAAACAAATCAAAAACCCCACCAAGCACCCAGGGATAAACACAACAAAATATGTGAAAGGCTTCCACACTGAAAAACCTCAAAATGAAAGTGAAAGAGGTTACAGAAGCATTAAATAAAGGGTGAAATACATCTTGTTTGTGAACTAGAATATGCATAAGTGTAAAGATATAATTTCTCCCAAAATTGATCCACAGCATCAATGTAATCACAAAACCCCAGCAAGTATTTTTTGTATATACGGAAATCCACTCTTTTTTATGTATTTCTGTTTTCCTTTCAGTTCATTATCTTCATTTTCTAACTTCATAAAATGGACACTTAGCTCATTCATTTTAGGCTTTCCTATCTAATATACATATTTAAAAGAGAAAAAGTCTCCTATACTCCACTCCTGTTTTATGCCTCAACTGTTATGTAATGTTTTCATTATCATTCAGCCCTACGTATTGTTAAATTGTATTAACTACTTAGTCTGTATGTGGTTTTTAAAGATCTTATTTATTTATTTATTTATTTATTTATTTATTTATTTATTTGGGGTGACAGGAGCAGAGGGGGAGGGAAAAAGAGGAGAAAAAAATCTTAAGCAGACTCCACCCCAAGCATGGAGCCTGACTGGGGGCTGGATCCCACAACCCTGAGATCTTGACCTGAGCCCAAAGCAAGAATCTAACGCTTAACCAATGAGCCACCCAGGTGCTCCCTTAAGTCTGTGTTAATTTTTCAAAATATATGGAAAATTTTAATTTATCTTTTTGTATTAACTTCTAATTTCATTGTTTTCTAATCAAAGATCATTTTTATAATATCTATTTTTGAAATTTGTTGGTATACTCTGTGACTTGTTCATATTTTTTATAAATGTTCCATGTATTATTTGAGGAAGAGTTGTGTTCTTAAATGTTAGATATAAAAATCTATATTTTTTTAAAGATTTTATTTATTTGAGAGAGAGAAAGCATGAGTGGGGGCAGGCAGAGGCCAGGGAGAAGCAGATTCCCCACTGAGCTGGGAGCCAGATGTGGGGCTTGATCCCAGGACCCTGGGACCATGACCTGAGCCAAAGGAAGACGCTTAACCGAGTGAGCCTCCCAGGTTTCCCAAAGTTTTTAAATTTTTAATTCTGCCTTCTTGATCTAACAGTGTTGAACTTCTCAACAGTAATATAAGATGTTACAAGAAAGAAGCAATAATTTTCTTAATTTCGAAGAAAAAGTATTTTCAACCCACAATTCTATATTCTACTAAATTGTAAACCAAATGTATGAGTAGAGTAACAACATTTTGAACACACAATTTCTCAGAAGATTCATCTCTTAGGCACCTTTTCTTGGAAAACTCTTGGAAATTGTGCTTCTAAAGAATAAGTAAGGTAAAGCAAAAAGGAAAGAGTGCGATCCATGAAACAGTAGCTATTCCCAAGGACAGCAGGGGAAAAAAAAAAAGTCCCAGAATACAAGAGGCCTAAAAAGCAAATAGTACAGATTATAAAAGAACAGAGATTTCTGGACTGGAGATCTCCAGACCGGGAGGGCATAGGAAAAGGGAGAACTGGTAGATTTTTCAGATATTGTTAGCAGTTGACTGTATTAGACACATTTCTTTTTTTTTTTTTTAAAGATTTTATTTATTTGACAGAAAGAAACACAGCCAGAGAGGGAACACAAGCAAGGGGAGAGAGAGAGGGAGAAGCAGGCTTCCCACCAAGCAGGCAGCCCGATGTGGGACTCGATTCCGGGTCTCCTGGATCATGACCTGAGCCGAAGGCAGTCGCTTAACCAACTGAGCTACCCAGGCGGCCCTAGACACATTTCTTCATCCTTGTCAGATTCTCTTGGACTCACTTATCTTCAACTGCCACCATAGTGATTCTCTGTGGACTCAAAGAATACTCAGGGTGTCTCTGGCTCCTCCCACAACTTCAGATTCAGATGAAGTGTCACACAGGGAAGGTAGAATCTCGCTTCCCAAATTGCCAAACACACATTTGATGATACAAACAAGAAGGGTGGGGAGGGGGTTATTCTTCATGGGGCAAATTTTAACCAGTGGGAGACACAAATTAAAGGGAAATTAACAGATAAAAATCCCTTTCCCTCTTTCTGGTATACTATTCTAACAATTTTCAGTACAGCCCATATGGAAATGTGCTGAGTGGGTGAGTAGGTGAACCTGCCAAATGACCAGCTATTAGTTTTTCATGGTTTGTTGTAAAGCAGTAGCCAGTGAGTTAATGTATCACCTTGTATTTGCTTCCCATTCTTCCTCCTTGCTTCTCCCACCCTCATTCTTGCTGCCCTAAGACTGCACCTCCCAATAAACAATTAACATTTAATGCTTGCCTCAAGCTCTGTTGTCTAAGAACATGGAGCAAGTCATAAATGTATAACAGATTCTGAGGAAACCAGTAAATGTTTAATTTGTTTGTAAAAATTATTCAAGGAAAAACATCAGAATATTATTCATTCCGCCAGGGGTCGGGGGGTGGGGGAGGAGGTGTAAGGTAAGCCCTGTAATCATAGTATGATATATGATCTAGTTCTGCAGAAAATATTTACACAATTTTAATAATGTAAACACTAATTGCTGATACACGTACAACTTGTGGAATAATTAAATTTGGTGAATGGAGAGTGTGAGAGCTAAAATTATCTCTACCAGGTAATGAGAAAAACGGATCACACAATCAGAATCCTATTCTCAGCTCTAAAGTAATTCAATCATGTGATCTTGCATAAGTTATCTATTTACTTTTGTCTCAGTCTCTTCACTTGCCAAATGTAAATAATATTTTTTATGCTTTCTGCAGCAGGGTTGTTGTAAAGGTAAAATGAAAAGTGTGTGGAAGTATACTGAAAAACAGAAATAGGGATAAGAACCACAATAAGTTCAAATTAGCATTTTGGAATCAAAGATGGAGAAGTGGGATATAAGTACAAATCCCTTACTTACCACTTCTTTGAAAGCAAAACTGAATGGGGCAAAGCTAAGAATTTCAGTAATGTTATGATCCTTTGGCATTTAAAAAAAATTCTATTTTTCCTAGGAAGGAAGAAGATATGACCATGCCTGGCTCCTATGAGTTATTTTGATTAAAAGAACCTCCTAACTTGTTTTCCTGCCTCTAATCTCTATTCCCGCCAATATCCCTATCTTCCTTACCGTCTCTAACCTAACTCTCTATCTTCTTATCCACAGATCAGAGATCTCTAAAGGCTCCAGATCCCTCAATTAAGGTTCTCTCTTCTCTCCATAAACTTGTATTAATTTCTCTGATCTACTCAGACTTTGTTTTTTCTTGCTTTATTCCAAGAGTCAACTTAATTTTTTTCCTTGGAAGTTTAACCAACAGTTAACTTTTTTTTTTAAGAAAAAAAGTTTTTTATTTTTTATTTATTTGTGTGTGTGTGAGAGAGTGCATGCGCAAGCAGGGGGAGGGGCAAAGGAAGAGAGAGAGAATTCCCAAGTAGACTCCCCACTGTGTGGGGAGCCTGTCATGGGGCTCAATCCCAGAACCCTGAGATCATGACCTGTGCTGAAAAATCAAGACTCGGGCGCTCAATCGACTGAGCCACCCAGGTGCCCCCAATAGTTAATTTTTAATATTAGATTACATTCTACCTTGTCTTTACAAATCTTGACTCCCTCAGACACTGCATGAATTTGAGAACATCAAGTATGTCTTTTACTTCTCCCTTTGCTAAGCACAGTTCTAACCAGGTGGCAGGTATTACAAAAAAAAAGAAAAAATGAATGGAATAGAAGTTACTTACTTAACCACTTTATTCTTCTAGTTTCTCTTCTATAAAATGTGGACAATACCCTACTGAGATACTATGGAACTTTTAAAAAGCATACATATGAGAGAGTCTAGCAAAATGTCTAGCACATAGTTAGCACGCCATAAATGTTTGCTGAATCTAGACACTAAAATGTGGATAATATTCATTTTATATGATTAGTGTGAAGATTAAATAAGGATGTGTCAACATGCTTTAAAACCAAAACACTCATCAATGGCAAAGAATTATCATCATTAAAAAGCACAACATAAAGAAACAGAATGGAAGAGGAACCCAGCAGGAACCAACTTAAAAGCAGTAGCCCCATAGGAAATATATGACATATTTAATAAGATTTTTGGCCTCCAAAAAGCTTTTTTTCTTGAAAAACTGAATACCTGAAGGTTTTTTGCTGAAGAGGTGAGATCCTAAAACCTCAGGTGTAGGCAAGCCTTGAAGCACATGCTGTTGGTACAGTATGCTTCTAGAGACATTCTTTATTTATTATTTTTATTTTTTCTATAACTCAGCCACCGTATCCCTCCCTCCTACCCACCGAACAACCCTCAGTTTGTTTCCTGAGATTAAGAGTCTCTTATGGTTTGTCTCCCTCCTCAGTCCCACCTTGTTTCATTTTTTTCCTCCCTATCCCCCACGACCCCCTGCCCTGCCTCTCAAATTCCTCATATCAGAGAGATCATATGATAATTGTCTAAAAACATTCTTTAAAACTGACCCATTTAAGAAATATTCCCTCTGGTCCAGAGAAGAACTTTGGCAATCCATCTCCAAGTGGGGTGACACAATACTGAGTATTCCATTTCAGAGCCCTAGGATCCACTCAATGTTGAACAGTAGCTCAGAACTAAAAATATTTCTTAAAATAAAGGAGGTAGACCACGGGAGTTTATAACATTTCAGTTCTGAAATTTGGAGATTTCTCTGTACTAAGAAAACTTATTGGGGCAGGAGAATTTGAGGAATAGATAGATCACCACTACCCAAAACTAGAAGATCAGCAGTAATTCTCAAGGAGAAATTACCAGTCCCTGCGCCTCTGTCAGAGATACAGAACAATGTAGCAATTCAGCTGTCAGGGCAGTGCCCTCTCCTTATATTCCAATGAAAAATATTCTCTACTGAAAGCCCCCAAGGGAACATAAATATCCCCTTGCCACAGACCTATAAGATCATCCTAAATTCCTGTTCATCCAGAAAGTTAAAATTTTTTGGTAGCCATACTCTGTAGTCTAATAATCTGAACAGAGAGGACACTTAAATAGTCAGACAGGTAGGCCCACTATCATATACTAAGAATTGGCTTGCAAGTTAGAAGACTTGAATTCTTGTCCAGACTTTTCTAATGACTTGCTATAATCCCTTTGACAAGGCACTTATCCTTCTGCTATCCTCCTTCTGGGTCTCTATCTTTAAAATAAAAAAGTTAGATGAAAGGATCCCAAATATCTTTTCAAGTCTACAAACCTAAGAAATCATTCCAAACTGTAGCCATCACTGTCAAGGAATCTACACTAAATGAAGGGAATAACTTAAGGATCTGCAAACATTCTTGTACAGAATTCTTGTAGAGAATTATAATCATTTACAGCCTAAGAACTGCTAAGACTGGTTTGTGTTGTGCAGGTCCAATGGGGACCTGGAGCTTTCCAGGGTACTGATTTCATCTCTGCCTGGTATTTGTCCTTCTACACAGCACTTAAGCATATTGTTTCCAAATCTATCAGCCACCCAGGCAGAGATGTAACACAAATATATGCATTACCCAATGGATATATGAATGAATAAAAGAGAAGAATGTCCTAACAGAGAACATTACAGGACTGCAAAACAAAATGAGTTCCAAACCACAGTTTTCATTCAACACATACTAGCCACTTTACAGGAAATACTAGACCATTCTCTATACAACCTCCAAGTCATCTATAGCACTCCAGTACCAGACTATAACCCAGGTCTCTCAACCTTCAATCTCATGTTCTTTCCATAATTCCTCTCTACTTCTATTTTGAGCCCCAATGTTAAATTCCCAGTTATACTAAACCAGGAAGAATCCAGACTGTTTTAATCTACCTAGCACAATGGCCTGATACATCCTAAATGTTCATAGATATTTGCTGAATGAATGATAAAGATGGGGACCATAAGCATTTCTAAACAGCAAGTGCCACCAGTTTCACCATGTCTTTTTTTACACATTATTTTATTTTTTCCGTTTCAGTTTCACCATGTCTTAACTGCATATTCATGAAACCCTGACAATCCCATCTTACACAGAACTCAAAAGACTGACACATAAAGCTTCCAGGGCTTAGGTCTGTATATGATTGCAAAATTAATAAACCAGCTGATATACTAAAAGTAGACATTATGTTGATTGCTGCAATTCCAGTATACTGATTACAAACAGAGGTTTGAAATTGGACAACCTTAGATCTGAACCCTAGCTATCACTTAACTATGCATGACTTGGGCATATTACTAACCTTTCCTAAGTCACATTTGACTTATTTGTAAAATGGGGAAATACAGTATACCCTCATAAGTCTGCTGAGAGGATTAAATTAAATACTGCATTAAAGCACCTACTAAGTAAACATTCCTTAGATTGCCTTACTGTATAACTGGCAAAATGCCTGGTACACAAGTAGTGCTCAATAAATGTTAGCTATTTCCATCATCTTTATAATAAATTACTGGATTCTATAACTAAAACAGACTTTAGATGTTAAAAACAGTCTTAAAAAATTAGGAAATTTTGTAGTTAAAAAAATTAATGAACTCTCATACCATTGCTTTAGGAAAGTAAAACATAGGAAACACTGATTGCTTCATTTTAAAAAAGGCACAGACAGGCTCAAGTTTTCACTTGGGGTCAAATAAAACGCTCAGTCCACTAAAGACAAGGAATGGGCATTTCGCCTTAAGTCAGAATCAAAAGGTTGGAATACACAAAGTATGTAACTTGTAGAGGGTATCACAATTGGGTAAAAAAAAAAAACCTATAGGAGGGTCAAGATGGCGGAAGGCCAGGTGACCGCATTTCAGGGAGTTCCCTGAAGAGAGCTGAATTCCAACAAAAAAACCACTACAAGACCACCGTGAACACCCATGAAACCAGCCTGAAATGTGATATTTCCCACTTCTGGACCGCCACGAGAGACAAAGAACATCGGCAAAAAGGTAGAAACAAATTGGAGGG
>PITA01002428.1:0-50922 GCA_004023965.1 Spilogale gracilis
TTTGACTGTAAAGATGAAAACTAAAAAAGGTTCTAAAAAGGGAATTGATAAGTTAAGAAGTCGGTTGAGAAAAGAAGGAAAAAAAAAGAGGAAAGAATGTGATGAGGGTGGAGACTAGAACAAACTATGTCCTAGATTTAGGGTATATTTTGATCTATTAGAAGAAACTGTATCACAAAATTAAAAAAAAATAAAAACCTATATGTATGCAAAAAATAAACTTGAATACAATGAAGGGATAGAATATAACTATAACAATGAAAAATTTAAAAGATTTTTTTAAAAAAAGGTATTATAAAATAGTTTAAAAAGGTTAAAAAAGGAAGGAGAAAAAATTAAAGAAATGAAATAAGAAAAATAAAATTAAAAAAATTAATTTTGAAAGACTAAAGAATCATTGGAAAAAAAGCCATGAATTCTATGTGGTGCATTCCCCTTGCTCTGGAGTTCCACAGTTCTCACAGATCAGTGAACTTGGTCTAGACTGGATGTTCTCTCTGATCTTCTGGGGGAGGGTCCTATTGTATTGATTCCCAAATGTCTTTGCCCTAGGTAGAACTGCCCCACCCTTGCCAGGGGCCAGGCTAAGCGATTTGCTCAGAGGTTTGCTCTGGGTAGCTTTTGTTCCCTGACCACTTTCTGTACAGGTTTGGAGGACAGGAATGAAGATGGTGGCCTCCAAGTCTCTGACCCAGAGGAGTCAAAAGCCCAGGGCTTTTCAGAGAAAAGCAGTCAATCACACCTGTCTCCCTGGTCTCTGACCACACTCCATGCTCACCTGGCCTGTGTTGAGCATTTCTGTCTCTGGTGAATGGTCCTGTTTGGAGTCTCCAAACCCAGCAGATTATTGCAGTGTGCTCTCATGCTGCTCCTCAAGGTGGAGGAAGGAAGGAATCTCCCTGGATCTGCCACTTGTGGGTTCCCTGCTCAAAAAGCAGTGGTCCAACTGTGCCTTGGATCACAGTTTAAGGTAACCCTGAGCTGAGAACCCACTCCCCATCTCAGTCTCTGCAGCTGGCTTCCCTGCTCCAATACCTGGGAGTACCTGGGAGCTCTGCCATCCTCAGGCACCCTGGGCCCTTCTGTGACCCTGCAGGTCCTGAGACCACCCTGTCCCAGTGAGGGTTCCACCTCCCCCTGCTGCACCCCCGTTTAGCCTCTAGGGTGAGTCTGTCAGTGGAGGAGGCTTCTAAAAGTTCCAATTTTGTGTTCTGCTGCTCTACTGCTGGCAGGGAGCTGGCCATTCCTCCCATGGTCTGTCTTCCCAAATGTTGCCTCAGATTTATTCTCTGCATATCCTGCCTTCCAGAAAGTGGTCATTTTTCTGTTCCTAGAATTGCTGCTCGTCTTCTCTTTCATCTCCTGTTGAGTTTGTTGGTATTCTGACTAATTTGATAACTGTGTAGCTGAACTCCTGGGACCTAAAGATATTTAGGTCTCCTACTCCTCTGCCATCTTGCTCCCCCCCAGAAAGGTTTAAATCCTTTGAGATAAAATGAAGGGCATGACCTTGGACATGGGTGGTTGAAGTAGAATTCAGTGGCAGTAGATTGTGATTGGTCTTGATGGATGATCCTGGAGACGTGGAATTTTGGTGGTGATAGAGTTAGAAGGCATGATGGGGTTAGTTTTGAAATCATTTAGATGTAGGTAACCAACCAGGTTACTATGTTAAGTATTAACTGAGAAGATGTGAAGCCACTGGGCAGTTCTTCTGAGGCAGAAATGATCTCAAGGGAACACAAGGCACCGTGGTGCCTTCTGTGGAGGCCAGGTGGAGACATGGTTTCACTAGCAGCACTACAAATCTCAGACCAGTTCTGCTGAGCTCCATGCTTGGTACAGCTCCTGCCATTAGATAGAGGATGTTCAGTGAATGAAAGTTACCTGATAAATTGAATGTGTTAATTAAATAGGAAACTTCCAATGGTGATTTTTAGAACCTCATTGTTACCCTTAGGGGTTTCTGGATTAAAGAACACATTATTTCCTTTCAACTCTGTCACATTATGGGATTCTCTTGGATACCAGGCTCAAGTTAATTCAAGTACTTAACATAGATTTAATTTGTGTCTACTAGAGGCCAGACATAAGGATGTAATGGAGAACAAGATGGAGATTCCCCTTCCCATTCCCCACTCTTTGGGACATTTTTGGGTCCTATATTTTGGGAACATTTGGAAAAATATATTTGAAAATAGGTAATTATGACATGACATGGTAAGTATTATGATAGGGCAAGTACAGATCTCAGGAGGGACCTTTAACTTAGAATTTGGGTAAAAGAAGTCTCTGTGGAAGAGACAGTACCTGAGCTGGCATCTGAAAGATGCATAGAGTTTGACTGCAGGGTTAGGATTAGTGAGAAAGGAGTAGGCAGATGTGAGCCATGGGTGGGAAGGAAACAGAATCTATCCCTACCCTCTTGTGTGCTTTCTTTGCCTCTCATCCTTAAAATGTTTTAATTCTTGACCTTATCTAATTCAATGTATGTGTAATATTCATTCACATGATGATTTTACAGTTTTATTCCACTGTTTATTTCATGCATGCACTGTGCATTCATAAACTCTTGGAGGTCTGGCACATCTAGTTCTTCAGAGAAGTGTGGAATTGAGTTCTTATTAAATCAGGAGGCCAATAACTTCCTGTTCCCATTGGAACTAGAATATGCACCCAACCAATAATAGCACTAATAGGACATAGGAATACATTTCCCATAAAAAGTGGATGTTTAAGAAAGGAAACTGACTCACATGCACCAAGTCACAAGTAAGTATTCTAATGTAGAGTTTGTGTCAACTACAATTCCTTGCATTTCTAATAAAATGAAGACAAAATGCAGACTCTCAAAAATTCCTAGTCTCCACACAATGTGACAACAGCTAGTAAGAAAACAAGGACTTAATCACACAAGCTTGGAAACAGATCTTTCCCCAGTTTTCCTAGTCTAGCGTTTGGATGAGAATACAGCCAACTGACACTTTGATCTCAACCTTGTGAAATCTTGAGTGGAGGGTCCAGCCAAAATGTGCCGGATCCCTAACCCGCAGAAACAGGGAGATGATAAATTTGTGTGGTGTTAAGCCGCTGAATTTGTGGTGATCTGTTATGTAGCGATACCAAATGCTAATTACACTTTTCCCTAGGGCTGTTTGAGGTACACAGGAGATAATCCCTGTGAGATATTTAGCATAGCATCTGGAGCATACTACAGTTAAGTATTAGTATTTAACAGTATTAATTTGATTTTAGGCAAGTGATTGAATCTAGCCAGACCTTGGTCTCTCTCATCCCTGATTCAAGAACATGAAACTAGAGCTAAATTTTTATAGCCTCTGAAATTTGATTAAAAATGTCTAGGGATTTCTAAAAAGCCAAACCACTGCTTGGATCTAGTGTGGAGGAATTGCATGATGCTTCAGAAACAGGAACTACTAATATCAGCATTGCGGGTTGCGAGGTCCCTATGATATGCCTTTTACCTTACATGAGTTGGGACTTCAATCATTAAGATGTCCTTTGTTGGCAATTTTATTTTATTTATTTATTTTTGTGATTTTTTATGGAGAGAAGAAAAGTCAGAATACCTAATGTCCCTGGGACACTATGCTGTAAGCATTTAATATATTTTTTTTTCTTTTCAGAAAATAGGGCCAGTTTTAAAAGGTGAATGCAAAAGATTGAGTTTCGTTAGCCAACTAGTGATGAGCAAAGAACATCCCAACTAAAACTAAAAAGGTTATGTGATGTTTTAAAACTTTGAAAATGCCAATTTATCAAAATAAGGCACCTGCGTCTGTGCTGAAAGTAGGCGGCACAATTTCAACTGTGAAAGTGAAAGTCAGTGTATCAACTAGCTGCTAATCTAACTTTATTAAGGCCTATACCTTCAAAATTAAGTTTTCAGAAAGTGCTCAGAATGGATCTCATTAACCATTCTCCTGTTTTAGGATGAGACATTAGAAGTCAGTGAAGTCTCATAACTGTTTAAAAGGAGGGCTCCTGAAAACAGTGTGGAGATTCCTTAAAAAATTAAAAATAGAGCTACCCTATGACTGCAATTGCACTACTGGGCATTTACCCCAAAGATACAGATGTAGTGAAAAGAAGGGCCATATGTACCCCAATGTTCATTGCAGAAATGGCCACAATCGCCAAACTGTGGAAAGAGCCAAGGTGCCCATCAACAGATGAATGGATAAAGAAGATGTGGTACATATTATGCCTCCATCAGAAAGGATGAATATCCAACTTTTGTAGCAACATGGACTGGACTGGAAGAGATTATGTTGAGTGAAATAAGCCAAGTAGAGAAAGTCAAGTATCACATGGTTTCACTTACTTGCGGTGCATGAGGGGTAACCTGGAGGACAGTGGGAGAAGGAAAGTAAATGGGAAATAGGGTAATTCTGGGAGAGAAACGAAACATGAGAGACTTTGGACACAGAAACAAACTGAGGGACTTGGAGGGAGGGGGTGAGAGGATGGGAGAGCCTGGTGGTGGGTACTGAGGGCACCTATTGCATGGAGCACTGGGTGTGGGGCATGGGTAATGAATCTTGGAAGACTGAAAAAATAAAATAAATTAAAAGTTAAAAAAAAAAGAAAGGCTCCTGGATTTCACAGGATTTGTTAACAACGTGCAAAGATTGGCTGTAAAGCCTAATAAAGCCCAATGTGTTCGGCCAAGTTAGTAGGACATCCCCACCACAGTGACACATTTTTTGCCATGTGCTCATTTCGGAGCCCACATACAGCATGCATAAAGAAGCAATGATAAATACACCTTCCAGCAACCTGTAGTGGAAAATTCTGCTCCTTGTATGTCAGCAGCCTGGCAGAAATGGCTTCCTTAATTCCTTTGGTGGAGACTTTATGTAAGCTTTGATAACTGGAGAAAAAAAACTAGGAAAAGAAGGCTTATTAAGGACATAGTGAGATGCTTTTTTTTTTTTTTTTTTAGATGGGTATGTACATTCCAAATTCTAGAGGACCACCAGCGGTCCCCCCTCCCTCTTTACCTATTGTGAACTGAACTTTACTTACAAAGGCTTACGGTTATGTGCACATATCTGCAGTCATATTTATCTCTGTCAAGGTTACAGCCTATTAAGTACTTATCTGTGCTTTTCTGTGGCATTCCTTTGGCTGCTAAAGCTTAAGAGAGCACTGACACAAGTGTTAGTGGATAGAGATCCTTCACATGAGGATACTCCAGGGCCCTGGAGTATGGCCTGCCATATTTATTGGTCTAGCGCTTGCACATTTTCCCCCCACCCCCAACTCAGCTCTTCTACAGAAGCTCTGATTCCTTCTTCTTCCTCCCTCCCTGCTTCTTCTTCCTTTCCCCTTTCCCCCATCTCTCTTTTCCCCCAGAAAGAGCAACATTATAGGGCATCTGGTAGCACTGTCCGGGGCTGCCCATGCCAGCTTCAGAAAAACCTCAGATTGGAAGCATTTGAGACTGCAGCCCTTCTGATTTCTGATGCTAGACAGGCGTATTTACTATCTTCTTTGGCCGCTGCATGCTGCTTGAAGTCTCTTTAAGTCATTAGGTGAAAGGTGGCAATTTTCTTCCAGCTCTACTTGTATGCAACAGGCTCACTCTTCACTTAGCACCTGGCACCATGTATTTAACCTTTTGTTGCTCATAACATAAAACTATGAAATCAGCATAGGAGACCACCCTGGGTTCTAAAATTAAGTGGTCTTTCTGGTTGGTGGTCTTCAGTTTAACAACTCTTCCCAGAGTTTATGCTTATAACACATGTAGAATGATTCTTTAGGGCTTTGTAACCTGTAATTATGTTGACGTCAACGTAGATGGCCCTGAACATCCTCCAAATTATCCACCAAACTTGCTGGGTGATCCTGGATGGAGTGGGATCCTCTCAACTGACCCAGGAAACCGCAGCTAGATTGGCCATAGCCTCTCCACCAACCATAAACCATTAAGTAGGGTCATTGCTGAGCATCACTTCAGCTTATGGGACAAGCTGAAAGCCTGTTTCAGTTTGCAGGGGTCTGAGAACACAGCAGGGAATCCTGAAACTTCACGTGAGATGATTTTAAGAAAAGCTTTGCTTATGGAGACAAACATGTGAAGCTGGAGCTGGCTAGGCAATATATTTTGCTAAACTCCTTTCAGAACTTTTAAAAATTATTTATTTATTTACTTATTTATTTTTATTGCCTAATGCACTGGGTAAAGGGCCTGCATTCAAGTTAGGCAGGTGGTCTCTTAAGGCAAGTTCAAAACACATTACTCTGATGGGAAATAAATGATATGCTCAGAGCCCTTAGCTATTTTGAAAGGTGGCCTTTGGACATAGGTGGTCTCTAGCAGTTTTTATTGTATACATTGAAAGCATGTGTTTGATTAGTGCTGCTTCATTTGTCTGTGTGTGCTGTATTCATCTACAAACTTCTAAAACAGTATCAGAATTAGCTTGCTTTTTTATAAACTAAGCTTATCTATCTTTCATTACGGTTATTTAATTTATGTTTTCAGTAATAAAAGGTGCTGATTATGTTAAGCTTGTGGGTGGTGTTGGAGGAAGGAGTTTACTGCATAGATGACTGGTTTAGGAAAGTCAACTTACCTACCTAGAGCATGGGGTAGGGAACTCATATGATCTATCCAGAGGATTAGGGACCATCATGTATTAGAAGTCAGTTATAATATCTAAAATATAGGTAGATGGAAAAAAGGTAAAGCAAGGCTCCATTGATCAGAGTTACATAGTGTGAACCAAATATTGAAGCGAAGTCTGGCTTAACCAGAGTCAGGCTCATGGTGTATTCCCATGGTATAGGATAACCTTGGCCTTCAAGTAACCCTACATAAAGGGTTACATCAGGCAGGAAGGAATACGGGAGTGGAGGTATGTTCTTAGAATATTTCTACCATATTTTCCATTCCGTTTCACCTGTACTTAAGCACGACCACCTTACTCTTTAACTTCAAGAGTAAACTTAGCTATCCATCTTCTTTAAACATTAACACAGAAGAAGCTTTGGTATTAATAGGGGTAGACTGACATCTTAATTGTGAATGATTGTGGCTGATATTTGATGATCACAGTTTCCTTCAACTCAGAGTGGCCAAACCTAACCCCAATGTTATTTTACTCCAAAGCCAGGAGGTGAATTAACCATTTTAAGAAACGGAACCACTATCCTCCCAGGAATTTGGGAGTCATTTATGACCTCTGCCTTTCTTTATCTTTTATTTCTTTAGCCAATCAAGCACTAAAGTTGATTGCTCCTACCTTCTAATCCAGTCCCCATTCTCAAGCTACTACCCTAGTTTGCTTTTTATTATCTCTAACCTGGATTGTCCCAGTATTGTCCTATTGCCTCCCTGCCTCTAAGTTGGATCCCTTAACTCTGGAGAACATCCTTGTTTACCTGGGAAGATTTACACATCTTTCCTTGCTTAGCTCAAAGGTCACCTTCTTCCTGAAGCTGAAAATTCCTGAAACATTTCCTCACCTTCCTCATCCATCAGCTGGAAGAACTATCCTCTTCTTTATATTTCACTGCACCAACTTCTATCATAGCAGTTATATAACTTCATTTTTCACATTTGTGTATTTCAGTCTATCCTTTTACTAGATTGTACATTTCTTAAGGGCAAGGATTGTGTCTTATTCATCTTGCAGTGTCTGGAACCTAGTACACACATTTGCTGGAAAAAAAAAAAGGAATAGATTTGCTCCATATCTAGTCTTCTCAGGTATAAAAGTGATACAGTGACAATTCTCCGCACTAATAGTTTTCTTGCATTTTTGATAGCACATTCTTATCAATATCTTTATATAAAAAGGATAACAATAGATCCCTTTCCCCCAAAGGATGAAATGATTTGCCTTTACAAAATTAATGGATCAGAATTGTTACTATTATTTTTTAAGTTTGAATTAGATTCTATATTGAGGTCAAGAGGACATGAACTCAGGTTGATACCTCAGCTGCGTTTGGGCAATTAGAGGCTTCTTACCTCCTCCTGTCTTTGGAATATACCTTCTGCCCACCTTTTCCCCAGCCAGACGCATTTCAGGGAGTAGTCTTGAGTAAGTGTTGTTGAGACCATTTGGATGGTAACCATGACTAAACCCAGGTAAGTCCTCTCCACAAACTTTTAAGATTCTGATGGGTGCGGGTAGAGATCTGCCCATCTCGCAGCTGCCTCAGCAAACCGTGTAAGTAAGTTTCCTTGCTTATTCAACCCACCGGATCCAATCTGGAGTGGCCTGCCTCTTCTTCGTCTCTCCTTGTCCTCCGCGGAGGGGGCCTGCGTGGATTTCAGCCGCAGTACTGTCCTGCTTATGAACCAACACCTGCGGGGCACCCCTGGAGACTAAAGATGAGATTGCAGAATGAGCATGAGCGGGGAAATCCTGAGCCAGTCAATGAGCTTTGCGCGAGGAGGAGTGGCCCCTGTGTTGTGTGCGTGAGGAAGCTCTGCGCGAGTCCGGGGCGCCCAAACACGCTGGCTGGGTTATTGCGATTGTTGGAGAAACTGCGGAGTGGAAGCAGGGAAGGAAGGGAAGCAAATGACTGCCGCCAAGGGCTTGCCCCTGACGCCCAGCTGGAGGCTGAAACTCCAGGTAGAAAGCTGGAAGAAGAGCTGAGGTTGGAGGAGCACACGCTGGTGTCTACCACTTGGCTAGCTGCTGGTCTGGCAGATGAGGTGGGAAAGGAGGCTAAGCTGGGAATCTCGGCGTGCAGTTTTGCCAAGCTGGAGTTGCGGGGGATGGGGGAGAGCGTGCATCAAACCGCAGAGGGCTAAGGCCCTAGTGCTTGTGGCCAAGCCCGATGAGAACACTACAGGTGAAATCGCTCTGGGTGTGGAGGACAAAAGGGAAGATGTGGTGGTGGGTCACAGTGAAATGGGTGAAGTGTCCCATGCTGTCAGACCTCTAATACAAAGGTATGGAAGTCAGGAGAGACAGCCATTGTCGGACCTGAGCGCGGACCTACGTGCTCTACTGCTAAGAACAGCAAGCCGGCACACCTAGCGTCATCTACCGGCATTTGTGTTCTGGCGTCCCACCCGGACAGGCGAATTTCTTTGAACCCCTGAGGGTGAGGGGGAACTACTCAGTCTCCACTGGCATCCTTTTGTCTTGCTGCAAGCTGGACCTTTTGAAATGCACTGTATCTGGAATGAAACCTGTACCATGGAAAGAGGGAGAAGGTGAGGGTCCTGATCTGCGATATCCTGCCCCTGGTCCTTCTCCTCACACCTGCCAGTGCCACCTCCAGCCTGTATAATGCAAACAACTTGGGCAGTTGCTAAAGTTGCCAACCTCCCTCTCCTCAAGGCCAGGCCGGGACATTCTTTTCCACTGGTATGATCAATCGGGCTGCCATCTTTGTTCCTTCCTGGAGTCTGGAGGACGTGGTACACATAGAAGCCCTTTCCAAATTCACCTAGGAAGCCTTAAATGATAGCCAACAAAGTCTCTCTGTACAAATGCCCCAATGAGAGAAGTTGTCCTCCCAAACAGGATGGCTTTGGACATTATTACTGCCTCCCAGGAAGAAACGTGCTCTTATTCAGACAGAATGCTGTGTGTTCATATGTGTCAAATCTGCTAATGTATCATTTATATTAAATCATATGAAGGACACAAGTGAGGACACAAGAGAGATCTGACTCCAACTCCCCCGCCCCTGCCCTAGGGGACTTAGTAAATCAGTGGTTCAGGTGATGTGACTCTGGTTGGAACAAATGGTTGCTTATATTGAGAACTATTATCTTAATTTGGGTTTCTCTTCTACATGCTTATACTGTTGCTATGGCATCTGCCTCCAATGCAGCAAGACAACCATCAAATGAGCCACCTCTGTGGTAATAAAACCCCTTTCTGACCACTCAGGACACATTCTGGAGGAGGAGGACATATAAGATTGTAAAAGCTGATCACCAGGGGTGGAGTGTTGGAAAAGGTCATTGAGAGGGCGTGACCACAAGCTGACCCATGAGTTGGACCCAGGCAACTGGAGCTCCTTACTTCTTCCCCGTCCTTAGAACATACATTCTGCCTACTATTTCCATGCTAGCAGCCATTGCAAGGATGCAGCCCTGAGAGAGTTTAAGGTTTTAGACTGGATATATGACTTCATCCAGGTAAGGCCTCGAGATAAACTTTTAAGATTCTGGCAGACAGGGGTGGAAATCTGTTTGTCTTGTGACCCAAGAAAAATCTCCATGAGGTAAGTTCCTTTTAAACCCATCACATGCTAGTCTGGAGTGGCCTGCTTCTTTCTTTGGTCTCTCCTTGCCCTCTGTGTCTGAAGGCCAATTTCATATTTCACCTGGGGAAGCTCTAGTGGTTTCGAACCAACACTGTAGCCAGATGCTAAGTGTCTTTCCAAATTCATTTTGAGTTCTTTATAGAACTTTGAATGTGTTAGGTGAACTTACTGGGTGTTTTATTTGAGTGTGTTAGGTGAACTTATTAGAAATTTGAAGGTGCTAGGAAGTGCTCCCTTTATGGATGCTGTTCTGATTTTCTATGAAGCAGGTGTTATATATGGAGAAAGAATGTTGTGATGAAATTATGTTAATTTCATTTTCTCTTAGTATGTATTCTTTATGTTATTAAGATGTGCAATGAGAAAACGAAGTTTGAGGTATATGCTAATTCTTTTTAAAAAATAAATATAAATAAAAATGTTCGATCATATATGCTTGTTGAATGAAATGCCTTATAACTTTGTATCTTCAGATAGCTTACTTTGCACATCATGATTTTGCCTTGCTCTTAGAACATTTTTTAAACAAAGCTTCCTCCCCCTCCACCATTTTCAGTGAAGCCCTGTAATAATATTATAAAATGAAAGTAAGTTTACTTGGGAAATGTGGACTGATTTTGTTACAAATACCAAGAATTAACAGCAAAGATCCCATCTGTACATTGTGAGCATAGGAAAGAGTATTTCAAATTTAGAACTCATTTCATCTCTCAGAGTATAAAGTAATCAGTCATTTTGGACTTTAGGATTTGTTCATGAAGCTATTATTTCAATGGAAATGAAGTTGAACAAAAATAATAGCCCATCATTACAATTATATCAATTGTAGCCATTATAGTAAACAGTTTTCATATATTTAATCTGTTTGCATTCCAGAAATTAAATCTTTTCAGCTCTTGAATTCATAGCAAGTTTATTTTTATTCAGAACGCGTTTTTGAAAAGATTTCCCACCAGACATGCTTTTTCCTGACTTAGGAGTGATTTCTTCTGTTTTTCTCTCCATTCTCCCTTCTCCTCTACCCCACACTTGAAGAACTAAAGACCATTATCCTTTGTCCTTTGTCTAGGGCTTGAGAAGGCCCACTAAATGGCTGTCCAAGGAGGAAACTGCCACAGGGATGTTGATGGCAGTCATCCCCCTTTGCCATTGCAGGCTTATTCTACTTACCGGCCAAGAATTTGGACTCTGTCTGTAGCACATATGTTCTTCTGATGGTCTCATTTGGGATAACATTTAAGGAAAAAAAAGGCTTGCTATAGCAATACCCAATTGCATGACCCATAATTAGTCTGAATAATATTTTCCATTTTAAACTCTGATTTTACAGGGTTTACTACTTGGCCTATAAAATCTTGTTCCAAGCATAGACTTGGCATAATTTTTAGCATAAGCAGATTTACCATAGCAGTAAACCATGTGCTTCAATTCCTGAACCTATGGGATGAAAAGCAAACCCATGTTAACTGACAGGAAAAAGCCCCTGCAGTAGGTTTGTGGGAGGGGACCAGCATCCTCCTTGTTGCTAGTTTTGCACAGAAGCTGCACATCAGTGACAGACCTGGACTGGGGAGGTCCAAGGATAAGATTCAGAAAGTGGACACATAGGTCGTCTTGTCCTCAGGGGAATAAAGAAAGGGCTAAAGACTTCTTTAAGAAAGAGTAAGAATGACAAGGATTCGGGGGAGTATCTCCCCTATAGATTTGATAAACGAAGACAGGAGACTCTCTGAAAAAACAACAACAACAAAACCTTACATAGGACTGGTATTTTTTGAGATAAAACCTGCCCATTTGAATACTAGCACTTTTTCTTTTCTTTCCAGAAGAACATGGGACAACAGCCACTAAAATAAATAAACATTTCTATTTCAAATTATATACTTGACAGGGCCATCTATGGGAGGAAGCATCAATATTTTAGCATTGATTAGTATACTGCTGTGGTTCTCAAAATATGGTCCTTGAGCTTTATGGGTAATAGTTGGGAACTCATTAGAAATGCAGATTCTTTGTACCCTTCCCATATGTACCAAATCAGAAATTGTGGGGTGAGGCGCAGGAATATATATGTATATATTTATATATTATATATATATAACATATATATATTAAGATTTCGTTTATCTATTTTGACAGAAAGAAACACAGCTAGAGGGAGAACAGAAGCAGGGGGAGTGAGAGAGGGAGAAACAGGCTTCCCGCCGAGCAGGGAGCCCCATGCAGGGCTCGATTCTGGGACTCTGGGATCATGACCTGAGCCAAAGGCAGTGCTTAATGACTGAGCCACCCAGGCTCCCCAGGAATCTCTACTTTTTATCAGTGATCTGATGCCTGCCAAAGTTTGAGAACCACTGGTGTTTTGCTTAGTATAATGGGCTTTATGATCAGGTAGATCTGGCTTTCTCTCTTGACTCTGTTTCTTCTTTTGCAAATTATTCAACATCCCTGAGTCTCAATAGTCTATTGTATCCATCTATCTAGATTAATGATATCCTAACAGTAATAAAGATAATGATAATATCTACCTCATAGAGTATTTATATTTACAATGAGTTAATGTACATAGAACCCATATCAATTTTCTGGTAGGTAATAAGTGCTTAATAAATTATTATTACATGCATACAAATAGAGAATAAAGGGAGAAGTGGGAGAGGCATTTTGAGTTTATTAAGATACGGTACAAGGACGCCTTATTCCTGTTAACCCACATGACCTATTTTGTGAGGATGTGGGTTTGGTAGCAGTTGGACTAGCAGTTTATGTCCCACGTAGCTAAAGCAATTTGCCTTTCACTTGGGTTGTCGAAGGTGGGTGATTCTCTCCTTATGGAACGTAAGCCCAGACAATGAGGAGAATGAAGGGTGGGTCTGGAGAGTGTACTCCCCAAATAATAAAGGCAATTTGGCAAAGAATCATAAAGATGTTGTCTTCCTAATGCCAGGAAGAATAATCTTCAGATTTTATTTTCACGTTAGATGAGTTCTCAGGTGTTTTTCAAGTTATTTAAATAAAAGTTAATCACTTAATGGAAAGTATATAAAGCATCAATAGGGCACGAGGAATTTACGTGTTCATGCAATTTGTGAGGATTTTTTAAAGCATTAATTAGCTAATGTTTTGGAGATGAACGTTACTATAGAAGTTACAAAAATCATTATGTCAAAGATGATCAATCTGTCATTACCTGTAACAATTACAGTTTGCAGCTCAGCTAGTGCCCATAATTGCACATATTTATTTCATAATTGAGCACCAAAGGAAACTGAGATCATACTTTAAAGGTTTAAATATAACTTCAATTAAAAAAAGCTATTCTAAATAAATATACACTGTAACGGTAAATTCTTAAACAGTTATCTGTATTTGGCATGTCAAAAGTTTGTCATTACTACTCTGATTAAAAACAAGTGATTTTTCACTTTGAACTTTTATATTTATATTCTGAAGTCTCTTTGCATAGTGAAATTTGTGTGTTGCCCCTTTCTCTGTACACACACACACACACACACACACACATACACACACACACGTGCATGCACAAACACACATTTCTTCCAAAGGTGAATTCTTTCATATGTATAGTAATATTAATGAGTTGTTTTTCAAAATAAGATACAGCTGACCATTGAACAACACAGATTTGAACTGTCTAGGTCCACTTACCCGTGGATTTTTAAAATAAATAACAGTATGGTAATATGAATGTATTTTCTCTTCCTTATGATTGTCTTAACACTTCTCTGTAACTTGCTTTGTTGTAGGAATATAGTATACAATACATGTAACATACAAAATATATATTTGTTGCCTGTTTATGTTATTGGTAAGGCTTTGGTCAACAGTAGGCTATTAGTAGTTAAGTTTTTGGGGAGTCAAAAGTTATAGGTGGATTTTGAACTGCACTGGAGTTGGCACTGTTAACCCCCACATTGTTCAAGGGTCAACTGTAACTACGTGGACACAATTCAGAGTTTTCCTTACTCAGTTTGGTCTGAGTGTGGAGATGAAAACTACTACTAATAAGAGAACCTAAGCCATTTCATTTTGGGGAACAATGTTATGAACTAGATATGACATAGTAATAGAAAATGATTTCATATATAACCCCTAGAAAGCATCATTCCCTGTGTGAATGAGAGTGGGGAGAATATTAAGAAAGGAGATGGCTGGATTTTATTGTAAAGTCTTTCCATGTTGATGGTTGAAATATAGGAAGCTGGGAAATTTCCTCTTCCTTAGGGTATGGTGGAAAGGGTGGGAGGTAGTCTCTTAGTTGAAACATAGCTCTTTTTCCTCTTCTCAGTTTATTGAGATGCTGGGAAGTGGTTTGATGTATGGGATCACAAGAATGGGATGTGAAATCAGTTGGAACTAGGTGTGGGTCTTCCTAACTTTCTAGCTGTGTGACCTTGAGCGAGTCACTTAACTTTTCTTAGTTTTCTGAAAGTTGTAAAATGGACACATTGCGCTCAGATGGCAAAACTACATATGTTAGTTGTTATTATCAAAGATGTCATCCAGCATTATGTTCCTTTCCTCTTCCTGGGAATACTTAGCAGGCCAGGAAGTGTGTTGCCTTTCTTTCACCCTTCATACTTCAAGGAAGGTAGACTGGACACCTGAGCCAGGTGACCTCATAAGGCAACCATGAAGCAGAGATATGGCTCTGGTTGCCCTGGATCTTAAATCATCACATTTAAGGACACATATATATGCCAGCTGGGTGAATTCATGAATTTGGAAATGCCTTTGTCTATTCAAATATATAAAGACTTCTATCTCTGGTGACTGGCACTATTCATTTTCTCTAACTCAGGAGATGCTACTTAGGTACCTTCTAAATGCTGTCTTCAGGGTCCATGCTGAAGGGGAGGCAAAACACTTTGTAGATAGGGCCTTTGGAATTTTGCTTGGTCTCTTTCCTTAGATGAGATCCGAAGGGCCAGTCTTGATGTGACTTTTCTCTCTCTCTCTCTCTGTCTCTCTCTCTCTCTCTCTGTATATATATATATATATATATATATATATATATATATATATAATTGATATATATATTATGATATATACTATATATATTTAATTGAAATATAGTTGACATTCTATTGGCATAGTTGACATTCTATTGGCATCTTTCTGAAGATGAGTTTTCAACACATGTTGGTGTTTTCCTTTGATCTGTCTGGGGATTTAGCAGGGGGTTGGAAATCCTAGCCAAGCCACTTTTAGGACCAAATGTACCAAATAATGACATTCTACTTCCTCTCATTTTTTTGATCTCTCATTATGTAAATTCCAGGAAATTAATCATGCATTAGAATAAGACAAGCAGGGCCTTGTTGGTCAGAGTCCTTAGTTCATCTGTGTTCGATGCTCAAGCACATAGTCCAGCATTGTATTTTAGTGTCTTGAGAAGAAGGGGGATTGAATATATTCCAGAATATCTTTAGTAAGGGAAAAACATCAGGCCCAGGATGTTTCTGAATGCAGGACTGGGAAACAATAAAACAAAATAAAAACTAAGAAGAAATACCCCCTCCAACAAATAAACAAGCAAACAAACAAACAAACAAGAAAACCCAGATACAAGGCTGAGCGCAGAATACTACAATTTCTCACTCTGTGTAAGACAAGGTTCGCCTTCAAAGGAGTTTCAAGATGGAAACACTTTAAGCAAGCATATTAGTGAATTTTCCTTCTGGTGTTCTCATATTTTAGTTTTCACTAACCTATGATGAAAGTCTAGTTTTATGTAAATCAAGTTCCTGATTTAATTATTTTTCTGAAAACCTTCTGCCAGGTAATTTTGGCATGAAATGGGCCAGCAGTGCCCTGCTTCACTTCTTTTCTCTCTTCTCCTATTTAAAAACATTCCCCCCCCCAAAAAAAAATTCCCCCCAAACGCAGCTATTTGACCCCCATCTACAACTATTAATTATCACCATGTAATATGAGCTGGCCACAGTGTTAGAAACTGTTAGAAACAGTTATCCTTCATTGTCCAATTTTAGGTTTTGTAGCAATTCTGAGTGCAGATGCTCTTATTATCCTCATTTAATAGAAAAGGAAATTGAGGTGTTAGAGATTAAATTAATTGCCCGGGGTCCCTGGGCTAGTGGAACAGGGATCAACCACTGGTGTACATTGCACTCAAGATCCTAAGACCTACTTGGTGCCTAATTAGGAGGAAACTAAAGACCTGGTTCGATGGCACTGGTGAATCAGTTTCAACTCCATTTCGCTGTGGTTTCATTTTTTTGCTTCAGTTTTGCCTTTCTGCATTGTTCCTGCAGTTAACGCCTATTCCCACATTTTATGTCACAGTTCCTATGACTATGTTTTTATCTTATTCCCTGTATTAGGGTTTCTCAACAGTGGCATTATTTTGGGCAGATGATTCTTTGATGTGGGGGGCTGTTCTGTCGATTGTAGGATGTTTAGCGGCTGACTAGGTAGCTTGCTGATGACTTGGTTCTGCCCAGATTGTGACTTGTTGGGTCACTTTTTGCTATATCTTACCCCTGGGTGTCAAGGCTGTGCCTGCGCCGTCTCAGCACCACAACTCTCTGAGGTCAGCTGCTTGCTGGCATCTCCGCACAGTTTTCTGCTCTGGACTCCCTATCACCATGTTTCTGTCCTAGGGACACACTATTGTCCACCCACAAGCCATCCAACGGGATTATAGATTCTTGCTAGATACTGTGATCTCTGATTTTTGTTACATTCCCTGGACGAACTTCCTCTGACTTGTCACCAACACCATCAGACCTTGCCTGTCTTCTCTCCCAATGTGTTCTGTTGTATTGATGACTGAACCTTGAGTCTTTGATCTGATAGTAGCTTTGTCTCCCAGAAGCCTGCTGCACCTGAGTTAGTTCACTTAACTCTCCACTTTGATCCCTGAATGCATCTAAACTTTCACCTTCCATGCATTTGGGATTGCGTACTCCATTGGAATTCAGTGGGTTCTCAAGTCAGTGGGATAAGCAGACATTTCCATTGTCAAATATTTTCTTGAGATTTTCCCATGTAACAGCTTGCTGATGACTGACATTTTCATCCTCCACTAAGGTCAAGCCAGTCATAATTTTCTCAGGCAATGGGACACACTCCTGGAACTTAATTAGAAAAGAATGGGTTTTTAAATACTGCAGTTATATTCACCATGACAAAATACTTATACCATGAGAATATTTGGGAACCAAGACCGAAAAACCTACAGCATTTTTGCCTCTTGCCCCTCATGCTCACTCCATGCAGGACCCTGGTTCCTGAGTGGGGTGGATAGGAGAATCACACGGCATTGTTCAAGTGGTTGCTCTCTCACTTCTATTGTTTTTGTTGTTGTCACTGAATATGAATATGTTATTAAATGGGTATAGTGTCATTCTATTGTAAAATATTTGCTGGGAGCAGTGGAAAAGAAGGACAGGGTCAAGAATTTGCTAGTGCATACCTACATTAGCCAAATGTAGTAGTTTTCAAACCCTCTTCAGAGGAACTTCAGGGTTGTTGTGGGGGAGTACCATGCTTGATTGTATAATAGAAATTCTGCTTTCTTGTTTCTTCTGCTTCTTGAATTTTTGTGTAAGATCTAATTTGAGGAATAGGTTCAATGGATAAAACAATATAAAATTGTGCAAAGCACTGACACTGAGAGCCACGTTGCTGATACTTATTTTCCTAATAGTTATTTTAAAAGATTTTATTTATTCATTTGACAGAGCAAGAGAGAAAGAGAGAGAGCACAAGCAGAGGGTGCAGCAGGCAGAGAGAGAGAGAGAAGCAGGCTTCCTGCTGAGCAGGGAACCTAATGCATGGCTTGACCTCAGAACCTTGGGATCATGATCTGAGCTAAAGGCAGATGCTTAACCAACTGAACCACCAGGCGCCTCTTCCTAATTCTCTTTTTATTTACACTTTGATTAGCATTTACACGCAGTAGTTTCTAAGTATTTTGAAAATAAAATGTGATCATACTTTATATTCTAATTCTGTAACTTTTTAAATATAACAATTTATCATGGTCATCCTTGCATGTCAGAACATATAAACTTACCTCTCTTAAAAGTGATTTTGTAACATTCATCGCAGACATCATTACTTGTTGGACATTTAAGTAGTCTTACAAAAGTTATTATTTCAAATAATATACCAAGTGTTTCCCCTATGGATACTCAGTATTTCTTCAAGGTAGATTCTGAGAAGTAGAACTTAAGGGTCCAAGGTACACTTAAATCTTGATATAGATGGCTGAGTTAGCACTGGTAAAAAGGGATCTAATTTAAAGTTTTCCCAATGGTATGAGTCTTTCCTATACTAATACCCTGACCAATCCCTGTGATTAATAGTCAATTTGATTTCTCCTCATCAAGTGGGTGAAAAATGATACTATATTATTTTTATTTATTTTCCCCTGATCATTGGTGAAATTTATAATCTTATCAAATATTTATAGCCATTTATATTTATTTTGTGAATTGCTGTTTCCCTTTTTTTCCTTCTTGGTTGCTAACTTTTCATATTGATTTTCAGAAACTGTCCTCTGAATACTTTTTCCTCTAGTTGTTTATATTGTATATATTGTATTACAGCCTGTAGGTCACCTTCTGACTTAATGGCTTCTTTGACAATGCAGAAGTAATATTTAGGTACTCGGATCTCTCATTCTTTTCCTGACTTTGAGGTGATGTGCTTTGCATAGGAAAGTCTTCCTCACTGTAGTATTTTGAAAATATCCTTTTAGAGTGGTTTTTTAAATTTTCTGCTTGGATATTGCTTTTTCATATGGTAAGAAACTGACTCTATTTTCCCCAAATATACTCTGTTTTTATGACCATTTTTTGAATAAATCTTCATTTCCTTCTTAAGTTTACATGTTGTCACATTTCTCATTTATTAGCTTTCTGTATGTAACTGGCCAACCTCTGAACTCTGTTTTTTGTTTATTCATTCATTATTATACCAATAGCAAAGTATTTTAATTAATTTAATGTGTGTTAAATTTCCTACTTGCTGTTCTTCTTAACATTATTCCTTGATTCTCTTCTATGTTTTTGTTTTCCAGATAAATGTTAGAGTTTGTCAGGTATGAAAAATATTTGGTTGGATATAGATCAAAATTATATTTAAATTACAGCTTACTGTGAGAGAATTTGTAGTTTTAAAATACTAGATTTTTGAGGTGCCTGGGTGGCTCAGTTGGTTGGGCAACTGCCTTCGGCTCAGGTCATGATCCCGGAGACGCGGGATCGAGTCCCACATCGGGCTCCCTTCTCGGCAGGAAGCCTGCTTCTCCCTCTCTCACTCCCCTTGCTTGTGTTCCCTCTCTGGCTGTGTTTCTCTCTGTCAAATAAATAAAATCTTTAAAAAAATACTAGATTTTCTTAATGAGAAGTGTGTTATCTCCATTTAATCTGTTTTTTTTCCCTCAAAAGTTACCTTCAAATAGAAATTGAACATTTTTGTTAGTTTTATAATTTTTGTTGCTATTGTGAATTGGATCCCTAAAAACATATTCCAATGAATGCTATTGATCTTTACGTATTTATTTTGGAATCAGTCATCTTAATCCACATTTTAATTTTTCTTTAAATAGTTCAGATAATGCTTTTGGAGACCTTTCATTCTTAAGGAGTGCTTTAGGTCTGATAAGTCACAAAATGATTATCAATACCCACTTGTTGCCTAACACTTTCACAATAGATGGTGCTATACTTTACACAAACAACAGCAACGCCCTTTCAGGTGTTTCCCCAGGCCTCTCTCCTGTTCGTCGGCATTATTTCCTACCCATGGTTCCCCGTCTTTTCTGCATCCTGGCTGCAGTATTCTTTTTAGGTAACCCTTTGGAATCCTATTTCCAAACTATTCTTCTGTCCACCCCTTAGATATGAGTATACCTCCAGATCCAAGTACGAGATGATTCTTCAACCAGCCTCAGATCTCAGAACCCTGTCCACCCTGTCTCCCCCACAACTGGACTAGCCAACACAAAGTTTAGCAATGACTTTAAACAACCCTATCTCATGCAATTTGGTTTTTCCAAATTCCTCCACCAAATGGCTTAGTAATGATGGTAATAATTTTAACTGAGTGTTGACAAGGTTCTAAACATTGGCTGGGTTCAAGGGAAAGAGCAGTAAATATTGCAGATATGCTCTCCATCCTTATGGAGCTTGTATTCTGCCAGGAGTCCAACACTGAAGGGGAAGTCTTCCACACTTGTCTAGGGGTTCTTGTTAGTGCTGGAATTCTCCAGGTCTTCAGGTCTTTTTAACCATCTCCCAGAGGGGATTTATCTTTACCTCTACTTCAGTGTTTGAGAGAGTAGAGAGTTAAAATAAAATAGAAACAAACTATTTTCATTAAAAAGAAATAATAAACCCTACTGAAACTTTGTAATTCCGTACAGCTTTGTTATAGTATTTATGAACATGTTACAGTGTTCATGAAATGAAATGTTCATATGTATGTCATGTTCATCTATATCTATATATATAGTTGCTATTCCCCTACTTATTTGTAAATCCCTATAGGAGCAAGGACTTAGATCATATCTCTAGAGCATAGCCAGGATTCCTGCACAGAGTTGATGCTCAGTAAGTATTTGTTGTCTCTCTGGATGGAGTAACTCAGTAATATCCCCAAAATCTTATTTCATCTCATTTAGTTGGTTTCCTAAGGACCTTCAAGTGACAACTCACTGTATCTTCTTTGAGGTTCAGAGTTTTAAAAAAGCAAGGGAAAAAAATGGGCATGCTAAGTTAGGATGGCAGCAATTGTGGTCCTGGGTGGCATACTTTGTTGTATTAAATGAGAGAATTCACTCTTGTCTGTGGTTTGCTAATTACTGTTTTTTTCCCCCCTGCAGAACAAAGAAGTAAGAAAAAAAATTTTCTTTTAAAGAAAAGCCAGACAACTATCATAGACCTTTTCTTCTGACATTATTCCTAAATAAGAACAGGCCTAGATGGTGTCATTTTCAATTCTTGCCCTAACTGATATTGTTTGATTTTTTTTCTTCTGATTGCCTTGAATTTTTGCCCAATTTTGTTCATGTGTTGGGTGAATACTACCTCTATTTGGAACAACTAAGGTTTCCTTAACTTTCTACTTATATACAAAATACTATTTTGTCTTCTTCTGAGTTCAATTAACTAACTATATGTATGATATTAGTTATCCTTTGAGTTTTTCTAAGGATGGACTAGCATTCTTAGGCCCCTAGAGACAAAGAATCCACAGAGATCGTATTTGGAATTTTCCCCTTATTATCTCCATATGGCAAATTCACAACTCAAAAGAAAACTGGAGGTTGTATTATATGATTCAGAGATTTGTACTTTTGTTTTAGATTTTATATGCTTTCTTTCTAGATTTTCTTTCTATCCATCTGGCTTAAGAGCTTCTTTTGGTACTAAGGAAAGTTATAGAATAAGTTTCATGAGGAGCTTATGAAAAACTCCAAAATCATTTTTTTTTCAACCTTCAAAAATTGCTTCAGGGATTTATAAAAATGTCAGGGGAGATTTGTTTTTTCATTTGTCATATTCAAACCAGAAACACACAGAAGTTCTAATAGCTTCGTGTTAGACTGAAAGTTTCTCAGAACAGATTACAAAGAGGGGTACAAATAAAATTTACAAGTGTCATTTAACATTCTAACTTGTGTTGGTCACACAATGGAGAGATAACAGAGTTCTGGTCTTCGAGCAAAGAGCAACCTGTGGGCAATACTTAATGAAGCTATTCATCTTTTTGTTTTGATTGGCTGACCTTTTTGGTTTTCTGTCGTAGGGTGTCAAATCCATTTAAGATTAGAACAAAAATATCCAGTCAAGGAAATTAGTCTTTTTTTTTTTTTTTTTTTAAAGATTTTATTTATTTGACAGAGAGAAACACAGCCAGAGGGGGAACACAAGCAGGGGGAGTGAGAGAGGGAGAAGCAGGATTCCCACTGAGCAGGAAGCCCGATGTGGGGCTCGATCCCAGGTCTCCAGGATCATGACCTGAGCCGAAGGCAGTCGCTTAACCAACTGAGCCACCCAGGCACCCCAGGAAATTAGTCTTTTAAATAAATAATGATATCTACTGTATGGCAAAGATTGAGAAGATGATGGTCTAAACCCACCTACATGTATCTCAGGGGACCCTTTATTCTGAGAATTAACGAGGCTGGAATTTGAAGACAATGTCTAATTGAATATCTGGATGTGTTACTTAGGTGGGTCATTCTCTCTATCTCTTTTTTTAATTGACGTATTGTATCATTTGCTTCAGGGGTACAGGTCTATGAATCATCAGTCTTACACAATTCACAGCACTCATCATGGCACATAACCTCCCCAGTGTCCATAACCCAGCCACCCTATCCCGTTCCCTCCACCCCCATCAATCCTCATTTGTTTCCTCAGATCAAGAGTCTCTTATGGTTTGTCTGTCACCCCGGTCCCATCTTGTTTCATTTTTTTCCTGCCCTGCCTCTCAAATTCCTCATATCAGAGAGATCATATGATAATTGTCTTTCTCTTATTGACTTATTTCGCTTAGCATAATGCCCTCTAGTTCCATCCACGTCTTTGCAAATGGAAGGATTTCATTTTTGATGGTTGCATAGTATTCCAGCATGTGTGTATGTGTGTGTGTGTGTGTGTGTGTGTGTGTGTACCACATCTTCTTTATCCGTTCATCTGTTGATGGACATCTAAACTCTTTCCATAGTTTTGCTATTGTGGACATTGCTGCTATAAACATTGGGGTGCACGTGCCCCTTTGGATCACTACATTTGTATTTTTAGGGTAAATACCCAGTAGTGCGATTGCTGGGTTGTAGGGTAGCTCTATTTTCAACTTAAAAAAAAAATATATTTTATTTGTTTATTTGACAGAGAGAAACACAGCTAGAGAGGGAACACAAACAGGGGGAGTGAGAGAGAGAGAAGCAGGCTTCCCGCTGAGCAGGGAGCCTGATGTGGGGCTCGATACCAGGACTCTGGGATCATGACCTGAGCTGAAGGCAGTTGTGTAACCAACTGAGCCACCCACGTGCCCCATCTGTTTTCAACTTTTTAAAGAACCTTCATACTGTTTTCCAGAGTGGCTGCACTAGCTTGCATTCCCACCAATAGTGTATGAGGGTTCTTCTTTTTCCACATCCTTGCCAACATCTGTCGTTTCATGATTTGTTAATTTTAGCCATTCTGACTGGTGTGAGGTGGTATCTCACTGTGGTTTTGATTTGTACTTCCCTGATGCCAAGTGCTGTTGAGCACTTTCTCATGTTTCTTGGCCATTTGGATGTCTTCTTTGGAGAAATGTCTGTCCATGTCTTCTGCCCATTTCTTGATTGGATTATTTGTTCTTTGGATGTTGAGTTTGATAAGTTCTTTATAGATTTTGGATACTAGCCCTTTTTCTGATATGAGGTGGAACTCATTTTAAAGCTGAGTTTATAAATTCCTGCTCACTTCTTTAGGCCTCTTGGCAAATGTGTTTGTGAGAAGGAAATACAGAGGAGACACAAGGATTTTGACTTTAAGCATTTTTAGAGGATGCAGTCACTAAATGAATTAAAGAACAGGAATGACAGCCAGGGATGGAGTAGGGTGTAGAGATATGGACCATAAATCCAATACATATTATTTAAAAAATGTGATCTTCCCCTTCTATATTTTCTGAAGAGATAGCTAACTTATTCTTGAATTCATACATGCTATCTTATAATTGCTAAATATGATTATCTTTTTGCCTCCTGAAATAAATGAAATGACTATGAGCCCAAGTGTCAGACATGAACTTAGAAGTCAAGTGGTTACTTAGGAAGTGCTGTGTTTTTACTGATAAAATTAAACTATGCTATCTTCTCTTTCCATCCCTCCAGAGATTTTTGGGAGTTGCATTTTTGAGGTTTTTTTTTTTTTTAATGCAGTATGAAAAGGAGGATTCTTAAATCCTTTCAGGCATTGAGATCTAATTTCTGGAGTGAGATTACATTAATAGCAATCACTAATCTTTATTGATATCAGCTGCTAGATAGTTGGCTGAGCATTATATAAACATTATTCAATTTAATCTGCCATATGGGGTGTGTATTATTTTTTTCTGACATTGTACACATGAGCAAATTTAGGCACTGAAAGGTGAAGTAACTTGCCTACAGCCATGCAGATAGTGAAGGGCAAAGCTGGGATTTGAACCTAGGTGTAATGACTGGAGACAGAGTCTTACCTGCTGCTTCATAGTGCCTTCTCTCCTGATTAATAGAAAAGTCATTGCAGAGACTGGAGCAAAAACAAAGTCAGATCACATTTGTTCTCTGGTGTGATGGGCACTTGGTTGTTTACCCAACAGTCATTTCCACTTCCCACCTTAATTTTTTCATGTGTTAGGCAGCCAAAAACTTTAAGTTCTGACCTTGCTTCCAGAAGTTAAACAGTGATTAGTCTAAGCCAAGATTAGTAACTTCATTTGTTTGCTATTAATTGGTTTAGGAATGGTCCTGTGACAGAGTTCTTGTCAGTAAGACATAAAGATAATTCTACATGATGGCATCTGGAAAAGGGTGCTTTGCTCTAAAAACGTGATAAGAAAGAGGTGCACTCTGTCCTCCCTTCTTAAGATTGATGGGTGAGACATGAAACTTAGAGTAACGGCAGCCAGTGTGCAACCATGAAGACATATGATTGAAGAAAAAATGCCCATTGAGGATGGCAGAGAGAACGTGAGTCCTTGTAATGTCGTTAAGCTGCTACATTAATTAATCCTGGATATTCCCTCCCTCTAAATTTCTTACTGTGGAGAAAATAAGTGTACCCAATTAATTATCCATTTTGAGTGGAGTTTTCTTGTTTTGTAGCTCAAAACGTTCTAATTGCTGCATCTGGGCTCCAGACCACGTCCAGTCTCATATCTTTCACATCTTACTCTCTTATAGGTGATATCACATTGTGTTTTTCTTTATAGTTTGTGTTAGGCTAGAAACTGGCTATAAGATTTCCTAAACAGATGTTTGAGACTTTCCCAAATAGAGGTATTTTGAACAAAGGTGGGTAGACTTTCAGAACTAAATATTTACAGTCTCTCCAAGCCTCTAAAGCTGTCCAGGAAGAAAATTGTGAGTGAATGTTCTATTACATACAGAATGGAATAAACAACACACATGAGAGCCCTCAGGGGACTGTCAAACTACATGAAATTTTACACATCTTTAAGCAAATCTATAGATCCCAATGCAAAGTGGGCGATAGGAGCTGTCAGTGAATTTGGGACCCTCTCTGAGGCGTTCTCTCTTCTCCTGGGACTATCCATCAGTGATTGATGATGCTCATCCAAAAATATGCTCTTATTACTCTCATCTTAAGACAATTTAAAAGATTCAAATAGAGTAGGCAAATTTTTCAGTTGAAGTTTAAAATATTCTTGACTTTATTTACCCCCAACCCTATGTGTGTAGACCACAACTAACTGGAAAGTGTTCATGAGTGTGAAGGGCAAGTTTTAATTTTGTGAGTTTTTTTTTTTTTTCCAGCATATGGCATGCCTCTCAGGAAAGTTAAAGACATGTTGCAAGGCCTCCTCAGCTGTGGCCTGCTATCACCAGCTGGGACATGTCTTCCATGTCAGTGATATGCATGTCGCATTTCACAAAATGGAACTCTGAGAGCATTCTTTTGGAATATAACCCCTTGGTGACAACGAGCATTTCTTAGGATTGGTTCACTTGGTTTTGTTAGGGCAGGTCATCTCAGACTCTGCACTCGTAAATAGGCTTGGAGTTATCTTTAGGATGGACTCATACCTTGTAACTGTGAGTGTTGATTTCCTTTCTCCCCTGGATCCATGAAACCAAATATGGTGTTATTGGAGGCCCTGCCTATGGGTCTTCGAGGTACTGTACCTCCTGACAAGATATCTGACCATCTGGTAAATGTCTCCTCTGGTTTGTTTTGCCTCAGTTAGTAACCAAGAATAATGAGTGTATCTGTTTGTGAGTGTGTCTCCCTCAGTAGAAAGTGAATTCCTTGAAGAAGAAGGCACTTGTATTTTGACTTAGCACAGTGTTAGGGACATAGTAGCAGGTCATCTATACACTTCATAATCTTTTTTCCCCCCTTCAGTTGTGGGAGGTCACTGGGAAAGAGCTAGGATGAATACGGCAATATGTCCTACCCTGATCCTTTGCTAGAGTATAGAGTGGGCTAATAGTCTCCCAACTCAGTTGGTATTCTCTCTTTTTTTTCTTAAAGATTTTATTTATTATTTATTTGGCAGATAGAAACACAGCCAGAGAGGGAACACAAGCAGGAAGAGTGAGAGAGGGAGAAGCAAGCCTCCCGTTGAGCAGGAAACCCTATGTGGGGCTCGATCTGAGGACTCCAGGATCATGACCTGAGCCGAAGGCAGACACTTAATGATTGAGCCACCCAGGCGCCCTTCAGTTGGTATTCTTTATGCAGCCAAAGATTTCAAGGGGATGGAGAGTCTCCTGGAACTGATTTGTCCTGGACAACAAAGGCAAAAAGCCAGATGTGTATTTGTGGGAAATCCATGGTGCTCTTGTTACAGCTTTAAGAGCCAAAGCAAAGGATCCCTGCCCTCTAAGCACTGAATTTTGGAATTGGCAGGCACATAATAAGGCATGGCTATGGTTACTAAAGAATGGAAAACTAGAAAAATATTAAATCTAGGGTTATAATTATCTGATTAACCACAAATGGTACAAAACTTGAAAATCTAATAAGGAAGCTGGCATGGAAAGCAGGAGTGAGACTTTCATTGAACTGATCAACATACTGAAACAGAAATGTATTAAGTGTGGTACTTGTGACTTGGTAAGATTAAAATCCTCCCCACTCCCCAAAGTACCTAATGCAATTCCAGAGATAAGGAAATTCCCAAATGTTATGTGTTTCATTATGCTTCTCCTAGTGATCAAAATTCAGGATGCCTTGCATGGATAATAATAAGCAGAATGTATGTCTGTGTTGGAATATATTATTTTATGCTCATAAGGTACTCTCCTCAAAGTGTTCTGGGAAGCATATAAAAATATTAAAACACATTCCCTTGTGAAGGAAACCAACACAGAGTAGAATGAAGCAAGGGGAAGAAACTTGGCTCAGAAGATGAAACTTGACTCCTATTCTTTGAAAGGAGCCAGGGGATATTTAGTGTTTAAACAGGCCAAAAGGAGCATTCACTTTAAAATCTAAATAATTTTCCAGATCAGAATGACTTTGTAAGCACTTGGCTTTGTGATAGTGTCTGTTAATACATGCTCAGGGTTTCTTAAGCAACTGAGGTTCCATCAGTAAAAATGAGTATTTTCCAATCCCCATCTCCCCCTCCTCCCGCCCCACCCCCGTCTCATTGCAGCAGAGCACGAATTTCTCAGTGTTAGACTTCAGTGAACAATGACTGGCAGAAAGAAGGATGTTCAAAGATAAGACTGTATTTCTAAGGTGGTTTAATGGATATTTCCTCAGTATCCTCCCCCACTTCCTTCCCACTCTTGCTTTTGAAGCAGCAGCCTCCAGAAGTGGTGATATTTACAGCCTGGGGATATGGGCCTGGAAGAGATGAGGTATAATAAAGCCCAGGGAATATCTGTGGAATGGGGATAGGGCAGTTTATTTCTAACATAGAGTTCACATGGTGGACTGATATGAGCCAAGGCTTGAAAGGAAATCTTGATGGCTACCCTGAACCTTGTCTTGGTGTTTGGCCCTGTTCTAAGTGCTTCCCTTATATAATTTTATTTAATATTTAAAGCAAACTTATTAGCTAGGTACCTATCTTTACTTTAAAGGCTCAGAGTTTAGGGCACTTGGGTGGCTCAGTGGGTTAAAGCCTCTGCCTTCAGCTCAGGTCATGATCTCAGGGTCCTGGGATCAAGGCCCGCATTGGGCTCTCTGCTCGGTGGGGAGCCTGCTTCCTCCTCTCTCTCTGCCTACTTGTGGTCTCTTTCTCTGTCAAATAAATAAATGAAATATTAAAAAAAAAGATTTTAAAGGCTCAGAGTTTAAAGAATAAGTAATGGGTTAAGTGACGATCACAGTGCTAGCAAGGGGTGGGCCCTGGATCTGAGCACAGGTAATCTGACCTGGGGTTACACTCAACTCCCATAGTGTGGCCACTTCTATTAGTGGGATAAGATCAGGTCATGGATGGTCTTGCATGTTATACTCAATTATTTATTTATTTTAGTTTTTATTCTGTATGGGGGTCAGTGGTTTGGAAACACTTTAAAGGTTGTGGAATGTTCTCTCACATGACATTTTGCCTATATCAAACAGATAAGAGTGAAAGTGTCAGTATATTAAATAGGGGCACTCAATATATTAGCAGATCAGAGCTAACATGACCTGGTTGGAGTGGGCAAGTAGGTAGAGCCGGCCTAGTTAGCTGCAAGGTGGTAGAAAGAGAGATCAAGCAGGCAATGATAGCCAGCTACCAAGCCCTGCAGGGGCCCAAGCTTGATTTGATGCAGGCTTGCTCTAGGTGGTAGAAACAGCAAGAGGCAGGTATGAAGGCTGAGTTAAGCAAAGGTCAATGGTTGACAGTGAAGAGTTAGGAAAGGGGAGAACATAAGTATTTCAGACAAGAATGTTTTTATTTTTAAAAAAGTGTTAGCCATACTAATCCCTGCACTTAGTGATCATAAAGTCGATTCTATTTGAAGAATTATATTCCAATTTTTTAGTGATAATCACAACCTAAGATGTATTAAAAGGTCATTTTCATACTGAATATTGATAATAGAAATATATAAAAAATTAAGTATAAAATAATTGACTTCCTCTGTGTGGCTTATTTCAGCATAATCTCCTCCATTTCTGTCCATGTTGATATAAAAGTTGAGTATTCATCCTTTCTGATGGAGGCGTAATATTCCATTGTATATATGGGCTGTATCTTCTTTATCTATTCGTCTGTTGAAAGGCATATTGGCTCTTTCCACAGTTTGGCAATTGTGGCCATTGATGAACAGTGGGTACATATGGACCTTCTTTTCACTACATCTGTATCTTTGGGGTAAATACCCAGTAGTGCAATTGCAGGGTCATAGGATAACTCTATTTTTAATTTTTAAAGGAATCTCCACACTGTTTTCCAAAGTGGCTGCACCAACTCGAATTCCCAGAAACAGTGAAAGAGGGTTCCCTTTTCTCCACAGCCTCTCCAACACTTATTGTTTCCTAATTTTGGCCATTCTAATTGTTGTAAGGTGGCATCTCAATGTGGTTTTGATTTGAATTTTCCTGATGGCTGATGATGATGAACATTTTTTCATGTGTCTGTTAGCCATTTGTATGTCTTCTATAGAGAAGTGTCTGTTCATGTCTTCTGCCCATTTTTTGATGTGATCAGTTATCATATGGTTTCACTTACTTGTGAAGCATAAGGAGTAACATGGAGGACATTAAGAGAAGGAAAGGAAATGTGAACCGGGGTAAATCAGAGAGGGAGACGAAGCATGAGAGACTTTGGACTCTGAGAAACAAACTGAGGGTTTTGGAAGGGAGGGGGTGAGGGGATGGGTGAGTCTGGTGGTGGGTATTAAGGAGGGCATGTATTGCCTGGAGCACTGGGTGTGGTTCATAAACAGTGAATCTTGGAACACTGAAAAAATAAAATAATTTATTAAAAAAATAAAAATTAAAATGTATACTTATTCAAAAATAAATATTCATTGTGTCATCTTAAAAAAACCACATTTAACTAGATCCTAAATATGCAAATCCATGATCATTCCTCTTTCTCTATATCCAGGAGGAAGAGAACCTCAAAAGACACTCAAGACAAATCGATGGAAATTTATTACTGACCAAGCTTCAGAGTTAATCCTCCACCCTCTTTTTATACAGAAATGTTTCCCAAACTCTAGTTTCAGATTCAGGAATCTAGGAGTTCTTTACATTTTAAATATATCTTCCTTTTGATGATAATCTAAGAATTAATATAAGTGTGTTTTGGGTCAATCTAATATCTTCCTCATAACAGAGCAAGGCCTCCATTTGCAATTTGTTTATCTGGTGCATAGAAAAAAGTTGGTGCCATGGGATTACATCAGGTAACTTTGTTAATACATGTATGTTGGTAATATGTTTAATTTTAATGTGTCTGACTGAAGTAAAACTTGAATTATTAAATAATGGCAAGTAATCATTCCTCTATCATCATGTGTATTTTGTTTTAGATTAAAAATATTATATTTAAAAAAAAAGGTGTTGGAGTGTTGGAGTGCCTGGGTTGATTTAGTGTCCAACTCTTGATTTTGGCTCAGGTCATGATCTCAGGGTCTAGGGATCAAGACTGGTGTCAGGCTCTATGCTCAGTGAGGAGTATGCTTGAAATTTTCTCTGTCCCTTTTCTTCTGTCCCTCCCTGTCACTCTCATGCACACGTGCTTTCTCTCGCTCTCTCGCACTTGCTCTCAAATAAATAAATAAATCTTAAAAACAAAGACAACAACAACAACAACAACAACAACAACAACAACAAAACCAAGGTGCCAAGAGTCACACGGCTGCTTTGCTGATTTTTTTTTTTAAAGCTCATTCATTCATTTAGTTCGAAAGCAAAATCCTTTTCATTCAAAAATCTTTTTTATCTAAAAAAATCTTATGTTTTCCTTCCATATTTCATTTTAAAAGGCAGGTTGAATATCCAGGATATAGAGAACATGTCGTAATCCGTAAGCACTTAGGCATTGACAAAAATGCACATGATCAGTTTAAGTCTCAGCATGGCCTGTCACTACTCCCTGATATCAAACGAACACGAGATTGATAGAGAAGCAACAGAGCCACAGAGGGAAACCCAAATGTGTACAGTGAGGGGCAGGGTTGTGGTTCCACAGACTTGGCTGCAAGGAATGTGCTCCTGGTTTCAAGAATCAATAGAATATTTATGTTGAGTATAACAGGCTCTTACATCTCTTTCACCTCTCGATGTCAACCAATCAGATTATGGAATTCTTGAAAAATTTTCAGCCCCAGGTTAGATGGATATGTTGCTACATAGATGGATGGACTTTCCCTCAAACAACTACATTTTAGACCCAGAATCATAAATCATTTTTAATTGACTAAAGCTGGTCCCTGAAGAAGAGTAATCAAAATATAGTGCTGGCTAATGAGTCCACTGTGAAAGACAATTGTAGCACTTCCAAAGGATGCCATTATTTTTAAATCTCTACTAGATTGTTTCAATTAATTCCATTTGGATTTATGAATAAACATTCATTCTCCTTTGGGCTTTCCAACCTGTCTTTGCCTTAGAAATCTCATCTCAGTTCCACCAATCCACAATATTTTTTTTTCCAGTAACATGATTTATACTTTAATGACTTTCTGATTTCTATTTTTTTAAAAACCTGTCTCCAGGGACATCATGTTCTTGGGTGGTTAAGGCAGTCTATTGGGTAAAATCTATGAGAATGACTAACAGTAGGAGACATTAATGTAAAGAGAAAGTGTGATTTAATGAGCTCTTTTGAAACAAGTTAGAACAATGACATTATTGGGGAGGAGGGGCACTCCCAATACACTCTTGGCTTCAGGACTATTCCAGAAGCTGTAACGAAGTATTTTTTTAAACCACAAAAGTGTGAAATCTTTCTAAAGCTTCTCTGAAAGCAAAAGGGGATACTAATGAACATGAACTATGATATAATTCCAATTCCAATTTTACAGCACACTTAACATTGCTGATAGCATCTTAGAGCATAATTAAATCAAATCAGGAGATTCTGGTGGGGAAATAGTCTTCCTGGCTGAGAAAGTGGGTACTAATGTAAGAATTATTTATTCTGGGCTGACAATGTGCAAGCCAGCGTCATGGAGTCTATATAGGGGATTGCAAGAACCTATTCAAACTGTTTTGAATATTTGGTGATTTTCTCTGTAATATGAAGAAACATCTCCTTTGGGATGAGAGAAGAAAAGGGGCAATTATGTTTGCACACTTAATTTCTCTCAATAGAGGACTAGAAAAAGGCAATACTACCCTCGAAAGATATAACATAGTTTTCAAATAACAACTTGCTTAAATTAACTTAGGGAGCCTCCTTCTAGAAGAATGCATTGACTTTTAGAAGAAAATTTCCCAGAGTACTTTACTTTTTCTCTCCTCTTGAGCTTCGTAAAATGGAGAAAAGCTGGTATACAATTTCTTCCGGTGACTTCTATGTTATAAAATTCTGGTTAAAGAATGAAAAACATCATTAAGCTTTGGAAAGAAAAATCAGGAAATCTAACCATGTAACTTCAAATTAATTACTTGTGCAGCTTCCCCACCACTGTGATGACTCCCCCTGGAAACTGACATCTTGACCTTCATCCTGTCACCTGCTGTCATACCTCTCAGGTAGCAAGGATCCTTGTTGCTGGTTCCACAGAAATTCCTCTCAACTGGATCAGACCTCTCCGCATCTCCTCATGTCCCTTCCTCCAATGAGCCTCAACAGGCCACAGCTGGCTGGGCCATATCTGCTTGGGAACAGATTACAAAACTGTCTAGCTCTTTCCAGTCTTTCTTCATCCCACTTCTGCAGTTTTTTCGACTTGGTTTAGGTCCTAGAGCGTCTGGTATATCAATGAAAACAAGGCAGTTAAGGACAACAGAAATATGAAATGGGCTTATGTCAGTGAAGGAGTTAAAGGAGACATTTTTCCAGGCATTTGGCCTCAAATTAGCACTCTGGAATGTGGGGAATGTTTTAAACATAAAAAAGCTGAGTTGTATGTTATAATTCATGGTAACTTTTGAAATGTTAGGGTTTCATATCACAGAACATACACACTGGAAATTAAATGACCCATTGTTTTTAAACTTCTGTTGTTCAGATACCTACCTAAGCACTAGTTACAGCTGACTTAAAGACGGGGTGGGGACCTCCAAAGACTTGTGTGTGATTTGAGGTTCTGCTTTCATTACTTTTTATAAAAGCCTGGATGAGCCAAGTTCCCAAATGTTGGTCTCAAGATTTAGGGCTCATTTTACCATTACCTTTGGATCAGGGGGTGTTTTAATTTCTTGGAAGGTGGGAGAAAACAAAATAATTGAGCAAATAGGGTTACAAATTGATTTTTAATCTGCTCTTTGCTGCAAAACCTGTTTTTGGTACATCAGGTAGGTTTCAAAGTATGAGATTTCCACTGTGGCCAATTAGACTAAGCTCTTTGAGAATGTGAAATACATCTCCTGCCTTTCTTGTAAACCTCATATAACTTTTCTCCCCTTAGAGGGGGTAGATAGAGATCTTTGAAGAGCAGCAGAGGAAGACTTTTGATAGTTCAGCTGTCCAGTCAATAGGCAGGCTGATGATTCCCTGGAGGCAATAGCTTGAAAGGACCACAAAGCCTGCCTTGTTCCAGAATGTCTCCCCACACATTGCGATTTTTGTCACCCAGCAACTTCCCTTTTCCCCCTCTCAGCAATTGCTTTCATGAAGGTAAATTTCCCCACAATGGAGTTACTCCCTTGGTTACTTCTGGACGGCCACATGGAGCTAAGTCCCGGCCAAAGAGGACGCAGAGGGAATCAAATCTTTCATTTCTCTCTTCTTCCCCTTTCTTTCCTTCCCCTCTTCTCCTTCTTTTCCTATTCTGCCTCCTTCAGAAATTGTATATGATAATGATTCTTTCACTAGTTTATTGACCTGGAGCCTTTTGGTAAGGCTAGGTGAGTGAGGAAGGGAACGGAAAAATCCAGGGCAATGACGCTCGCATTTGTTTGGCCTCCAACACATGAGTAGACACCTTCCTTCATATGGTCAGCCCTGTTGGGTTTTTTGTAGCACCTTCCAAATGACCCAGATTTATCATGGGTTTCCCTATGACAGATGCAATGTGGAAGTGACTTCTTTTTTATTTCCATTTTCTGGGGGAGGAAGGCTTGGTAATAAAAGATGCAAGCCTCAATAGTAGAAAACGGAAGTACCCTTGAATGGGAAGTTTCAACCCCTTCAAAATAAATGTGTGTTGTAGGAGTGGCTACAAAAACTTTGTGTAGTTTCCCTGTGAAGGTACAATAGCCTCAGTTCCTCCAGGATGATGCAGTGGACAAAAGGAAGACGGTTTGGGTGGCTCAGAAGCTTACTGCCAGGGTCAAAAGAGATGCAGAATTAGGCGATGTCACAGGAAAGAGAATCTTACAGGATCTAACGAGTATGTCTTAATGAATTGCAGTCCTGCCTTATATCCTCAGGCAGAGACTCTATAAATAAACCTGTAACACCTCCCAGGTCATTGTGAGAGCTCATCTAAAATTGTTGTGTTTATTTAATCAAACTTTCATTTTATGAAGGTAATAGAAAACCGTCAGAACATTTGAGAAGAGGTCCTAAATAGATTAAATGTGTTGTCTTATACAACATTGGTATCTATCTGTCATCCATTTATTTCATTTCTGCTTGAAGCTAGAATACTTGAAGACTTCAAAGTTGTCCCGTAACCTTATGTAACTGGCATGATGCTGCTCCAGACATATTCTATGTTTTGGGCTTTCAGGCACCCTAGAAAGTTTTCCCCTCCTCCTTTAAGATGACAGCAGTCATTCCAGCCACTCTTAATGCATGAACTTTATTATTCTTGCTGTGATTAAATTGCTGTGATTAAATGATTAAATTTATCAAGAACTTTCCAGAGAACAGGATTAAAAATGGGAAAGGTAGAAGGTTGGCTGCAGGGAGTGCTAAGTTTCAAGTAAGAAAGAAGTACATAAAATGGAAATTGGGGTTTTGTAACACTTCATTTTACAATTATGTCGATGACTATTGGCATAGTTATCCCATAGGAGGATAAAGGAAGAGGTTAAACGACAGATGTACGTGCCTCTTTGTACCTACTGATGTGGGAGGAAGCACATTCAGTACAACACAGATTACTGTGAATTGATACAGTTTTTGAAGACCTCTTTGCTAATAGGAGCCTTGGTTTAAAGATGGGAAGGTAGTTGAGGAGCAATGTTCTGTCTTTTGTTTCTGTCACCGTTAGGGAGACTGAGGTGGGAATATACAGGGCACGCAGGGACCAGAGACCAATCTTTAAACATCATATGAGTACAAAGGAAAAATTTCCCCTTCGCAGTTCTGGTTCTAGAAGAAATGTCAGTGTAACCATGGTACATAATAACTGTAATAATATGTTTCTGAACCATTTAACAGTATTTTCTTTTTCTTTTCCTCTTGATAATAGTTTTTTTTTATTCCTTGTTAAATATTTAACTGTTCATAGTTTAAGTACCAAGCTAAATCATTGAGCAGATCCATCATTAGAATAAATTTGTAAAAGTGAAATTTCTAGGATTTTGATGCTTATTAACAATCTGCAATCCAGCAGGGTTGTATTGATTTATATGATCAGTAGTGTTCCCCCTCCCAAATAGTTGCCTATAATTCTTTTTCAGTGTTTATCAATGTGAGAAGTGAAATACTTGATATTTAATTTAATTTCCTTAGCTTTTTGAAGTGAGCACTTAATTTTCGTTTGTTTTTATTCGCTAATAAAGCACCTCAGGCTGGCTACAAATTTTCCTTAAACTGCAGCTTTCGCCGTATCTTTTGATAGATAATTAGCTCCCATTGTTGTTATTCTCTAAAAAACTTATACTAAGAATATAAAGATTTTTAACTTTTTATTTCAGGTTACTTTTGAGTATTTTAAAATTGCTCTGTAGGTTCCATTAAAATATAAAATGTTTTTACAAAGTCACACAACGAGGCTCATATTATATTACTTTTTGATGTTTTCTTTACAACAATTTATTTTATGCATTGGTAAACATTCCAAGGACATTTTGGAAGCAAATGTATTCCCAATTTGAAGAGGTTAGCAGGCATCTTTTACTAAAGCTTTTATGTTATCCAAGACTTTTTTATTCTTATTTATTGTCTATTTAATCTGTCAAAGATAAACCCACTTATAATTGCATTCCTAAAAATTATTTGTTGTGTTTCTAGTGGCCTTTGCTTTATGTATTTTTGACATTTGATATTTGGCAAGTCTGTACTTGGTTCTGTAAGTTGAATTAAAATTATTTTCTTTATTTAATATTTTTGACCTAAATTTTACTCTGATGTTAATTGGACTTGCTTGCTTCCTTCCTTCCCTCTCTCCCTCCTCCCTTTCTTCCTTTGAACATCTTTATGCCATTTTAATTTAGGTGCATCTTGTGAATAGTAATTATGGTTTTGTGTGTGTTTTATTTTATTTTTTTTGGATTTATTTGTTTATTTATTTACTTGGTTTAATCAGAGCTTGTTTGGCTTTATGGAGAGTTTACTTATTTACTTTTCTCATGATAACTGATATGTTTAGCTTTACTTCTGACATCTTATGTCTGAATGCTGTCTTCTTTATTGTCCTTTTCCTGTCTTTGCTGCATTGATTAGGTTTCCTTTGTTCTTTTTTCTTCATTGCTTTGGAAGTTATGAGCTCCATATTTGTGTAACTAATGGCTATCTTAAAAATTTAATAATATCTCAACCTATATTTATCTGTCAACATCAAGAATGAGATAGTGTCTACTTATTTAATAGAAGCATAAGAAAATTTCATGTTTTTAAAAAACCAGGTCATCAGGGTTACAAATTTCTGGGGTATTAGATCTTAAAACAATCCAAATCAAGGCATAATGGAGAAAAACACAAAATCTAGGAAAAGGATTGAAATTATTTGCAAACAATGGGAGAGTTAAGAATGAAACCATGACATTATGTAGCTGGAGCAGTGGGACTAATTTAAGGAATAATCAATGTGAATAAAATTAAGAGTTCATTATCACTTTATGTTGAAATGACTAGACACACGAGGTTTGTCTGGGATGGTGTGATTTAAAAAAGCAGACATGGTAGGGTCCCCAGTGAGAAATACCTAAATCAGTTCAGCTCCCAGAGTGGTGGCCTGTGTGGTTTTGTGACTGAGGTGCTTGATGGAAGCAGTTGTCAGTGAAACCTGACCCAAGATGAGCAGCAATAGGGATTAATCTATTTCATGATGCCCATTGAGCAGCTCAGAATAACTCACTAGGGTGCAATGGAGTTACATTATACTGTAAGGACCAAGTGAACCTGCTCCACAAAGCCTAGAGTTAAGGGTTTGGATTTAATCTGATTGGCAAAGAACATATTGCTGGTTCCAAAGAAAGAAGAGAGATTTGGACCAACCAACATTTATTATGATTCTCTGTTTACATTACGTCCTTAGAAGGTTCTATGAACAACCACACATTTCTCACCCTTGTGTTTGATTTAGGAAATGTCCTCTAATATAGAACTTACGATATGCACAAGCAATATCACTTCCGCAAAATGCTTTGTTTAAATTTTAAGTACCAGGATTTTAATTCCACACAGATGTAGTTCTTATGAAGCCTTCTACCTCCTAATGAAAGAATCCTGGTTTGAGGCCATCTGTGGTACATTTAGGTGTGCTTTGTGTAGCCTGTTCTCTGTAAAACTAAAGGAAATTTCTACTGCAATTATTCTGATTTTATAGGCATCTATTTAATCAGATAATAAGATCTATCTTCAAACTATAACTTGCCTGACCAGTCCTCTGTTTACTGAAAAGTTTAGCAAATCTAAGAACATTGCTCTGGAAAGGAACCACCACTTGCCTCATGAGGAGTCAAAGCAAAAGGAAGAATCTGGAAATATCAGTTAAATGTAGTTAGTGGGTATATGTCTGTGCATGGGAAGGTGGGAGTAGGAGTATGTTCTTAATTGATCTGAAGGAAAGCAAGTGAAGAAGAAAGCAGCCACTGCATTTAATTTCAGAAGTTGGCGCGTATAGTGTCTATAACAATTAGAAGCAGAAAACTTCTGAGACTATGTGCAAGTTTCTAAGCCATAGCTGCTATTATATAATATAACAGTTATCCAACCAACTAAATGCTACTCATTCTCCTTGGTGCGGTCTTCTCTGATTTTTCAAATCAGAGTTTCTGTCCTTTCTTTTGATTCCTCATAATATGTTGCTTGCATATACCTACTATAGCATTTTATGACGTACAGTTTACCTATAGTGAAATTCGCTTTTTAAGGGTACCATTTCATGAATTTTGATATTTTGATATATTTTTTTCATGTAACTATTACTACACTCTAGATACAGAATATTTCTGTGGTGCGTGGGTGGCTCATTCAGTTGGGTGTCTGCCTTTGGCTCCAGTTGTGATTCCAGGGTCTGGGAACGAGCCCCATGTCCCCTCTGCTCAGTGGGGAGCCTGTTTTTCCTTCCGCCTGCCATTCCCCCTGCTTGTGTTCTCTTTCTCTCTTTGTCAAAGAAATAAATAAAATCTAGGAAAAAAAAGAACATTTCCATCATCCCCCAAAGTTGCCCCAAACCCCTTTATCATCAGTCACCTCCCTCTTACTCTAAGACCTCAGCAACCACTGATCTTCTTTCTGTCTCTACAGTTTTTTTTTTTTTTTTTGAAGTACCTTAGGAAGGAAGTATTTTTGTTGTGAAACAAAGCATGGATTGATTAGGCATGGATAATTGTGTAGATGCTGCATGGTGCTGGCGTTATGAGAATGGGTCTGTCACTGTAGTTTTACCTTCTATAGAATGTCTTATAAATACAAGCATACAATATGTCGTCTTTTATGTCAGGCTTTTTTTTCCCTTAGCATAATGCTTTTAAAAGCTATCCCTGTCCTTGCATGTGTCATAGTTCGATCCTTTTTATTGTTCTGAGTATTCAGTTTTATGGATATAATCTGTTTTGTGTTATTTGTCTTCATTAAAAAATAACCTCATTATCTGTAGACATACGTTAAACACTTACTAATATGCTAGGCCTGTTATGGATCCTAGGGGTAAAAAGATTAACATAGAGTTCTGATACTTCTGCAGTTTTATGCAAACAAATGATAATACAATAAGGCAAGATAAGGTATGTCTGGGTCTTTAGAATAAGTTGAGCCTTTCAAAAGAACAAGAATTAGCATAGGAAAAAGAAAAGAAAGGCAGAGAAAGGCTGCCCAAGGAAAGGAAAGAGCATGAACAAAGGTATGAAGATAGATCACTGCATAGAAAGGATAAGAACTTTACCAGAGCATGAAGTTTAAAACCTGGGCTCACAAAGAAGGCTAAAGAAATATGTAGTAGCTAGATCATAGAGGACTTTAAAATATCACAGAAAAAACTTGTTCTTTACTGTGTCACATGAAGGAGTCTTTGAGGTGCTTTATGATGGGAGAGGCAGTCTCATTGACATTTTAGACTAGACTCAGTGTGGCAAAGGATTACCAGAGAAGAGATTTAGGTGGTCTTTGCCCTACTGAAGGCCTGTGATAATGAGGACCTGAGTCAGAACAGGAGTCTCAAGGGCAGAGAAACAAGAAATCAATTTGATAAATATTTAGAAAAGAAAGAACTTGGTGACTGAGAGGTTGCTATTAATAGGACACAGTGAGACGGAGAGGATGACTTCCATGTTTCCAGACATGACATCTCGTTGGATGTTCACGTAGGTTTGAGAAGAGGAGGTGAATTTAATGTTACGCACAGTAGGTTTGAGGTATCTATTGTGTATTAAGAGATTTTTAGTAGCCACTATGTTTATGAGTCTTGACCTCATGTGTGAAGAGAAGTCTGAGTTTAGGAATAATTAGCATAAATGAAACACATGGAAATGGAAAAGTCAAATCCTTGGAGAGGAAGGACAAAAATCCTATCTTCATGGCTCCCAGTACAGAGCCTAAAATGAAGAAGATGCTCCAGAAATATCTGTTGAATAGATGAATGAATAGATGCTTCTTTTTAAATTAAATTCTGTCTTATGTCTTGCATGCTGAAATTCATGGGAGTTAGACATATAGCTAAGGTGTGCAATTGTATGACCTATTTAAAGACAGCTGGATAATACTCTCTATCTATGGCAGATAGAGCTTGGTGCAGTGAGCAAACAGTAACCTTTTAGTTATTTTCTATTTCTGGGTTGTTGAGGGCGAGAGAGAAGGCCACCTGGAGCCTGGATTGTATGGATTGTCAAACCACTGTGAGGTCTACCAGTTAGTTTTACCCTGATTAAGCCAGAACTGGGTAAATGAATGTTTCATCTTGCATTTTTCCACATAAACAGATGTCTTCTCCCACAGACAAATTTAGAAAACAGTGTGGTTTTAAAGAAAAGGGAGATTATTTTTCCAGTTAGGAAAAAGGTGGCTGCTTATCATCATTCTTTTTTTTTTTTTTTTTAAGATTTTATTTATTTGACAGAGAGAAATACAGCTAGAGAGGGAACACAAGCAAGGGTGTGAGAGAGGGAGCAGCAGGCTTCCCGCCGAGCAGGGAGCCCGATGTGGGGCTGGATCCCGGGACTCTGGGTTCATGACCTGAGTCAAAGGCAGACACTTAGTGACTGAGCCACCCAGGCGCCCCTACTTATCAGCACTTTTAAAGACATGTTTTTCTTTTCTTTTTTTTTTTTAAACTTGGGTAACAAATCCCAGCTCTTCCAAGATGCCTTCCCAGATCTTGCCAGTTGGAATGAATCTTTCCCCACCATTTACGCTCATACTAATTTTTTTGGAAGCCACACAATACATTAGAAAGAGCATGGAATTTAGAGTTGGGTACTCATAGGTCCAGTTTTGGTGTTGGTAGTTATGGAACTTCTCTAAATCTCATTGTCCTCTTCTGCAAATTACCTGTAATGATACATATTGGAACTGGATGGGAGTCTGTTAAATAATATTATTTCCCATTTCTAAGTTCCAAACCTAGAGAGATAGATACAGGAGACACATTGACATAAAATATTAGTTGTTCCTTCCCAATTCATTACTCAGTGTTTTGCAGGGCATTGAAGAGAAGCTGCTAGAGTGAATCATATACTTTTCTTTCTTTTAGGTTAGAGTAGAAATGGAGAATGAATATTCTCTCATAAAAATAACTACTTTAAGGCTTATCTATCTGAAGGCCGAGAAATAATGTATGAGAGGAGTGTGGGTATATAGAAGATGGGTAGGGAGGTTGCAACCTGTCTTTTTTTCCTTAGTGCTCTTTAGAGCACTAAGTATAGGGCTTTAAGATAGTAGATTATCATTTGATTTGTTGAGTTGATTTAGAAACAAATCTCACTTTTTCATTAACATTACATGTTGAGTTTCTTTCCAGAATTGTTTCACTTCTTTTCCCATATGCTCTCTAGATATTATAGGTCTCTACAATACTTTCATTTTTTTACTTAAAAATAATTTTTAATCTCGTGTGTATATATGTGTATATATATGTGTACTTACATAGATAATATATAAAATATGTGTATGTACATATGTATACAAGTACAAAAATCACAAACATAAAGCTTGATGAATTATGACAAATTGAATACACCTGTGTAACTATTACCCAAGTGAAGCAGTAGAACATTGCAGTGTCCTAGAACACTCTTTTGAGTCCCCTTCTAAGGGTAACCATAAGCTTTACTGCTAACACTTTTTGTCCATTTCTGAAGTTTACACGAGTCAGGTTATGTATATGAGCTACATCTGTGTTGTTTTGTATAGAAGTAATGTGTTCATTTTTATTTGTTGTAGTATTTTCCATTGTATTAATGTATCACCATTTGTTTCTCTATTCTACTGTTGATGGACATTTGGATTGCTTCCAGTATTTTGCTGTTATTACTAAAGTTGTAGTGAAGACTCTTAGACAGTTTTTGTATATTTATCTTGAGTATGGACTTAGAAGTAAGATTTCATAGATACAGGATAAGTAGATATTTAACTTTGATAATGCAAAAACAGTTTTCCAAAGTGTGCCAGTTTACATTACCACGGGTATTGCATGAGAACTGATTTGATCCACATCATCATCAACACTGGATAAACTCAGTCTTCTCATTTGCTGCTTGCTGATATGTAGTGATATCTCATTCTGGTTTAAATTTGCATTTACCTGATGACTAGTGAAGTAACTAAATATCCATTTTTTTTTAGGATTTTTTATTTATTTATTTGACAGAGAGAGAGATCACAAATAGGCAGAGTCAGGCAGAGAGAGAGGAGGAAGCAGGCTCCCTGCTGAGCAGAGAGCCAGATGCGGGCCTCTATCCCAGGATCCTGAGATCATGACCTGAGCCGAAGGCAGAGGCTTTAACCCACTGAGCCACCCAGGTGCCCCATCATGGTTTTTATTGGTCATTGGCATTCTATCATGTGAAATTTCTGTTCATGTTTTTCATCTATTTTTATGAGGCTATTTGTATTTTTATTACTAATTTGTAGTCTAATTTATAACTCATTTTCTTTATGATTAATGCTTTTTTATGTCCTCATTTAATAAATTATTGTCTATCTCAGGACATCAAGATACATAACTATGTTATTTTCTGGCAGCTTCCCTTCTTCTTTTTAAATATATGTCTACATTCCACTTGGAATTGATTTTTTGTGTGTGGTATGAGATATGGTCCAGGTTCATTTTTCATTTGGATATCAAATTGATTAGGACTCTTATTAAATTTCCCCATTGTTCATTAGTACCTTCTTTATCATAAATCAAGGGTCTGTGTATATAACTTTTCTTCTGGAATAAGTTATTCCATTGTTCTCTTGATCTATTCTTACACTGATACCACAGTGTCTTAATAGCTTTAGATTTAAGACGTTTTGAAGTCTTAGGCCATAAATCCTCCAGTTTTTCTTCAAGATTATCTTGGCTGTCCTTTATCCACAGGATTTCCATGCAAACTTTAGAATTATCTTGTAAGTTTCTGCAAGAAATCTGCTGGGATTTTTAAAATAAATATTTTGTTTTCGAATAACTTTATGCTTATGGAAATGTTGCGTGAAAAATACCATGAGTTCTTGTATATCCCTGATCCAGTTTCTAATATTATTAACATATTACTCTGGTACATTTATCAAAACTAAAAAACTGACATTGATATATTATTACCAATTAAACTTCAGACTTCATTTGGATTTTACTAGTTTTTCCATTCGTATCCGCTTTTTCTCCACGACATAGTCTTGCATCTAATTGTCACGGCTCTCTGGTCTTTTCTTATCCATGATAATTTCTCAGTCTTTCTTTCTTTTTTCCCCTCATGATTTTGACAGTCTTAAAGAGTACTAGCCAGTTATTCTGTAGAATGTCCATAATCTGAAGTTTTCTGTTATTTTTCTTATGATTATTCCGGAGTTTTTGGAAAGAACACAACAGAGTTGAAGTACTCTTCTCATCACGTTTTATCAGGGGATGTATGATATACACACAATATTGCTGGTGAAGTCAGCCTTCATCATTTGGTTAAAGTAGTATTTTCCAGGTTTCTCTACTTTAAGTTTGTGTTTTCCCACTTCTTACTCTGTTCTTTGAAAATGAGTCTTTTAAGTCTGGCCTAGCCTAGAGGTGGTTGTGGGGGGGTGGGGAGGAGGGCATTAAGAGCCACTGCCTGTAGAATGCCCCATGTTCACATATTATTTAGAATTCTTCTGTTAGAAAGATGTTTATTTAATCAATAAATCTTTTATTTATATCAATATAAACTCCTGTATATTTAGTTTATACTTTTGAGTTAAAATCCATACCACTTCATTTTGTTGCTCAAATCGTTCCTGCCTTGGTCACAGGGAAATTTTTCATCTTGGTCCCTGTGTCCCTTTAATATCCCTATATGTTTGTAGAAGATTTCCTTACCTTTTCCACACTACAAAATGATCTGGGCCCATCTTTTACATCCCTGACCCAGTCCAAGAATCAGTGATTTCTTCAATAAGCCTTGTTCCTTTTGTTGGAGAATGGTATTTAGAAACCAAGAGCTGGTCATTGGGTGTGCTCATTGTTACCATTGCTTCTATACCCTGCCAGTGGGCAGTGCTGGTGTATATATATATATATATGTATTTATGTATGTATACACAAATATATGTATATATGTGTGTGTGTATGTATATGTATATATACAAATACTAACTGGTGTACATGCACATCTATAAGTTGTTCTGTATTGATCTGTATATATAAAATATATTATTATATTATAATTATATATTATATATAAATGTTACACATAAATATATAGTATATATAATAATATATATAATTTTAATATGTGTATTATATTTAAATGTATATTAATATATATTAAACTAAACATGAGTTTATATGGATATCTAATTTCGTACTACCAGGTACATTCTAACCTTCCTTGCTTGTTTATCTGTAATCCTCCCCTGGTGAGTTACCTGGCATTTACCATTATCTATTGATCTATTTGTTCAACCCTACTATATAAATAAAGCAGTTTCAGAATTGTTAACCTGTATCTCTATCTCTATGAGAAAGAAATTTACCCACTAGAGTACAGTAATTATGCACAGTTCCTTTTTTCTGTGGTTTTATAATTTTTAATCAAAACAGCATTTCTCAGATGGTTGATTCCTTTTTTTTTTTTAAGTTTGCACATAGTAAAGTTCACTCTTTGTAATGTATAGTTCCATGGATTTTAACAAATGCATAGAGTCCTGTGTCTGTCACTGCAGAGCAGTTCCTTTACCCCAAAAGTTCCCATGTAAGTCCTTTTGCAGTCAAACATTTTCCCTTGCCCAACCTCTGGCAACTACTAATCTGTTTTCATTCCTTATAGTTTTGCCTTTCTCAGTATGTCATATGAGTGAAATCATATAGTTTGTAGCCTCTTGGGTATACCGCCTTTCACTTAATACAATGCATTTAAGATTCATCCATGTTGGTATATAAATCAAAAGCTCATTTCTTTTTATAGCTGAATCATATTTAATTGTATAGATGTGCAAAGTTTGTTCATTCTTAAAGGATGTCTTGGATGCTTCCAGTTTTTTTTTTTAAGTTTATTTATTTAAGTTTTCTCTATGCCCAGTGTGGGGCTCAAACTCACGACCCTGAGATCAAGAGTCATGCACCCTTCTGACTGAGCTAGCCAGGCACCCTGGAGGCTTCCACTTTTTAGCAATTAGAAAAGAAGCTGCTAGAAGCAATCACACACAGGCTTTTGTTTAGACATGCATTTTCAAGTCACTTTGGTAAATTCCTGGGAGTGTGATTGCTGAGGATTATGGTCAATCTATGTTTAACTTCATAAGAACTGCTAAGTGGTTTCCAAAGTGGCTTTATCACTTTGCTTTCCCAACCACAATGAATGAGAGTTCCTGTTCACCTGCGTCCTTGACAGCACTTATTGTCATTTTTTGGATTTAATCCTTTCTAATAAGTGTGTAGTGATATCTCATTGTGGCTTAAATTTGCATTCCCCTAACAGCATATAATGTTTATCTGCTCTTTTCATTTTCATTTTTCACTTGACAACTATATATCTTCTTCAGTGAAATGTCTGCTCAGATCTTTTGCCCATTTTAAAATTGGGTTGTTTCTTTTTCTTTTTTGTTGGTTTTAAGGATTGTTTACATATTCTGGAGACAAGTCCTTTGTTAGACATGTGATATATATATGTTTCATCTGTGGCTTCTCTTTCGTATTCTTGACCATGTCTTTCAGAGAACAAAGTTGTAATGTTAATAAAGTCCAACTTCTCATTTTTTTCTTTTGTAGACTGATCATTTGCTATTTTATTAAAAAATATATCACTAAAAGCAAGTCATGTAACTTTTCTCCTCTGTTCTAAAAGTTTTAAGCTTTATGTTTTATATTTCATTCTGTGATTTCTATTGAATTAATTTTTGTGTAAGGTATGAGTTATGTGTCTACATTCTTTATTTGTATGTGGGCGCCCAAGTATTTGAGTGCCATTTGCTGGAAAGACAATTTTTTCCCCCAATTGAATTGCACTGACCCCTTTTCAAGAATCAGCTTGTTTTGTTTGTTGGGATTCTGATTGGGAGTATATGAAATCCATAGATAACTTTTGACAGAATTGACTTTCTTATAATGAGCCTTCTCATCTACAAATATAGTTTATCTTTACATTTGTTTAGATCTTTAATTTATATCAGTGTTTTTCAGTGTAATGTTCTTGCACATAATTTTTGATGCTATAGTTAGTATTAAAATTCATTTTCTAATAGTTTGTTGCTTATATATAAACAGACTTGATTTTAACAAGTATTAGCTTTGCATCTAACAACCTTTCCAAATGAATTTCTTATAGAGTATTTCTCAGTTTAATTCTCTTAGTTTATCCATAGATTTAAAAGAAATTTTGACCATATAGACATTTTGATTGTGAATAGTGACAAGTTTGTTTTTCCTGTATTCCAATCTCTAATCATTTAGTTCCTCTTCTTTTTTAAATCTTATTGCATTGGATACAGCCCCCATCAAAATCTGAAAAGAAGTGCTGAGAGCACATCTCATTGTCTCACGGGGAGATCTTTTGATATTAAATATTTAATACAATGTTTCCTATGGATTTTTAAAAAAGATAAATTTTATCAGGTCAAGTAAATTCCTCTTATTCCAAGTTCGCTGAGACTTTTTAGTCGCAAATACATGTTGAATTATTTCACTGTTTTTCTGCATTTATTGAGGTAATCACATAATTGCTATCACCATCTTTTGTTAATTGGTGAATTGCATTGATTGATTTTTGAAAGTTAAACTAACCTTTGATTCCTGGCATAAATCCTTCCTGATCACATTGTATACTCTTTCCATTTATTTCTGGATTAGATATGGAATTTCATTAAGAATTTTTGTATGTACATTTATTAGAGACATTGGTTCGTATTTTTCTTTTCTAAATATTTTTGCCTGGTTTTTGTATATAGGCAATGATATAAGTAAGAAAGCATTTTTTTTTCTCTTTGTTACCTTAAAAATTTGAGTAAGATGGCTACTATTACTTCTTTAGTTTTTTTTTGGTAGAATTTACTAGTAAAATAATCTGGACCTGGAGGTATTAGAGTCTACCTGTTCGTCCATATCTCTTTCTCTCAATCTCTCTCTTTGTGTGAAGATTTTTTTCATTATGAACTTAATTGAATTTTTAAATTTCTTATAATAGACATATGTATTTGTCTAAATAAATTTATAAAGTTGTTTGTAATTAATGTTTGTAGGATTATACTGATGCCAACATTTTCATTCTTAATATATTGGTAGGTTGGATTTCTATCTAATCTTTTCTTGAATAGGCTTATTAGAGGTTTATTAATTTTATTCATCTTTTTAATAAACCAGTTTTTGGCTTTATTGATTCTATTGAATATTTGTTTTTTATGGTATTAATTTCTACTTCTGTCTTCATTATTTTTTCTCCTATTTAAGCAATTTTTTCCTTCTGGTTTGTTGAAATGGATATTTAGGCAATTGTTTTTAACCTTTATTGTTTTCCTAATAGATGAATTCAAGATTATAAATTTCCGGTTAAGCACAACTTTAGTTACATCTCACAAATTCTGCAACATGATTTTTGTTTACCATTTAGTTGAAAATATTTTCTAATTTCTATTATGATTTCTTCCTTGGTCCATATGTTCTTTAGAAATAAATTGCTTAAGTTCTTAAAATCATGTCTTAAAATAATCTTTTTGTTATGATTTCTAATTTAATTCTACTACATATTTCAATATGCTGCCTTGGCTTATTCGTTTTTCATACCAGTTCGTTCTTTTACAGTTTTTCAGATAATGCAAGGACCTCGGAATATTTTAATTCCATGTTCTCTTTCCCACTTTTTATTATTCTTATGTATTTTAGTTCTGTGTATTTTTAAGCTCACAGATGATATTTCATACATTCAGTATTAGCTTAGATGTACTTATATTTCTACCCTTTCTATTGCTCCATATTTTTTGCTGTGTTTTCATGCTATCATCTTGTGATTTCTTCTTGAAGTACTTCCTTTAATTTTTCATTTAACGTAGGCCCATTTTATTGATTTAAAAATTTCTCTTTTGCCTTTGCTTTGATGAACATTTTTGTTGGAAATAGATTCTAGATTAGCATTTATTAACTAGTTATTTTCTTCCAGCACCTGTGGTTTTCATTATTGTCATCTGGATTACGCTGTTTCTGTGAAGTGGTCAGACTTCAGTCTTACTGATTCTGTTAAAAGAAAGTATTTCGTCCTGTTCCCCCCTGCCCAAAGCTCTGTTCCTTCAAAATTCTCTTGTGTTTGGCTTTCTGCACTTTCACTATCATTTGTAGATACAGTTTTCTTCAAAGTTATGATTAGGATTTGAAGCAATTTTTCAATTTTGTGGCTTGATGTCTTCTTTCAGTGCTGCAAAATTTAAGACTATTATTCCCTCAAAATTACTTGTGAACTGTTCTTTCTTTCTTCTTCTGTTATTCCAAATATTTTCTTGGAATATCATGTCCTTTACTACCGCTACCCAATATTTTCCATCCTTTTGTCTCCCGTGCTTTAGACTGAATATTTTCTTTTGACCTATAGTTTCATTAATCATCTCTTTGTGTCTGTTTCTTCTGTTAATCCATCTATTAAAGCTTTAATTTTAGCCAATACATTTCTCAGTTCTAGAAGTCTCATTTGTTTCTATTTTTAGATAAAATTATCTATCTTTTCATTTAATTTCTTCAACATATAAATGAACAATTTTAAAGTACATGTCTAATAACTTAATATCTATTTTTCTTCTCTGGAACTGTTTCTGTTTAATTTATGTTGGTTTTTGGCCACATAGTCTTATTTTCTGATATGCCTAGCCATGTTTCATTGACCACAGGACTGCAGACATGAACAATTGTGGAGATAAATTGAGCCTTTTGATGTGCTTTCTGTATCCCTAGAGAACATAGTTTAGCATCTGTCAGGCAGTTAGGGCACGGGTCAATCACCTTAACCCAATCAGTGGTTAAGTTAATTCCAATCTGGGATTTGGTCTTTGTGAGCACTGATTTAATTTAGATTTTTCTCTATTCCTAAAGTGAAGGCCTTTTGTGGTCTGAAATAAAAATCTGGGTAGTTTAATATAGACTTTTCTTTTTGAATTCCAAATTTTGTCCCTCCGTCCTACGGAATTGTAAAAAGGTGCCTTTTTCTTTTCTTTTCTTTTGCTCAGCATCTCGATATCTTTCTTAATAACCACTTGGGAATCCAAAACTAATTTAAGGACAAAAGCAGTACCAAGTGTTGGCACTGCCCCTCTAAATTTCCCTTCTTTTGGGGATCTTGGCCCCTTAGTCCTCACAGTTTTGTAGACTATCGAATGTCTTTAGAGAAATAATATATATAGGTTTACATGTACACATAGTTCAGCTCTTGTTTTTCATCATGGAAAGAGTGGTCTGCAACAGGATTGTCCATCATTATGGAATGAAGTTACTAATCTATGTGATTTTTGGAATCATATTAATATATTCATATTAATACTAAAGATTATGGTGAAGATCTATTTAGATCATATGTGGGAAAGCATTGAGCAAACTGAGAAGCTCTATGCAAACACAAACTATTATTATTAGTCTAATATAAAGCATAATCTCTCTGAAACCTATAGAAATATGGCAGAGAAGTATTTGATAATTTTATATTTATTGTTATAATTTTTTAAATATTTCATTTATTTCTTTAAGAGAAGGAGTGAGAATGAATGCACAGAGGGAGATGGAGAAGGAGACTCTCTGCTGAGCAGAAAGTCTGACGATGTGGGGTCTACCCAATCCCAGGATCCTGAGATGATGACCTGAGTCAAAGGAAGATGCTTAATGGACTGAGCCACCCGGGCACCCCAGTATTTATTATTTTTTAAAAATCTGGATTCTCTTAAAGGGTCAGGGTCATCTAGTGAATACGCTATTCATTGTAGAAGTTGGAGAGCTGTCAAAGTAGGGGGTCTTATAAGTAAAACTGAGGGGTGTGTTTCCCCAAGACAAGCCAAAGGTAGAAACCAACACTCAATGGAAGTTAGATAGTCTTGATGTCGTGGGATGTCCAAGGTGAGTGCTACCAATATATCTTTTTCTTTTAGAGTCTTCTTGTCAAGATTTCAGTGAGGAATGGTGCCAGACTAATCCACTCATCCTGTCGTCCCATTCTCTCCACACTTGCTCCGGGATTTCACTGCAGGTAACCCTCCAATTACCCTTTTCTTCCTTCATGCTAGCCCTAACTTCTTTGTGAGTTCAAGTTTTACAGTACAATAGAAGTTTTCAAAGGCAAAATATTGGGAATTATTGTTGGTTTCATGCCAGCCACTATGTCTTGATGTACAGTATCTCATAAAGTATGAAGACCTTTCCAGGGGCACGTGGGTGGCTCAGTTGGTTAAGCGACTGCCTTCGGCTCAGGTCATAATCCCAGAGACCCGGGATTGAGCCCCGCATCGGGCTCCCTGCTTGGCAGAAGCCTGCTTCTCCCTCTCTCATTCCTACTGCTTGTGTTCCCTAGCTGTGCTTATCTCTGTCAAATAAATAAATAAAATCTTTTAAAAAAGAGACATTTCCAAATAAATCTTAACTATTTTTAAAACAGATCTTATAAATAACTGTAATAAGCATTGTGTATTAGCTTAGGTTGAGTTGAAATATTTCTTATATAAAGGTTATAAGAACAGTTCAAATTAATTATTAGGAGTTATCTCCAATGATGAATAAAAGTCATTGGTAATATACAAAACACAAATAGTGATTGAGAGTGAGTATGGGAGGTGGGTCCTAGGGTAAGTGCATTATTTGTCATAAAAGGGAGAAAATAGATGTGGTTTTATAAGTCAAGAAAGAGAGAT